>PVJA010004762.1:0-83546 GCA_004027025.1 Myocastor coypus | reverse complement strand
TTTTTTTTTTTTTTTTTTTTTTTTTTTTTTTTTTTTTTTTTTTTTTTTTTTTTTTTTTTTTTTTTTTTTTTTTTTTTTTTTTTTTTTTTTTTTTTTTTTTTTTTTTTTTTTTTTTTTTTTTTTTTTTTTTTTTTTTTTTTTTTTTTTTTTTTTTTTTTTTTTTTTTTTTTGCTTTGTGTGTTTTTTAAATTTTTATCCCATTCATTTCTTGAATAATATTGCTCCTCTACCTTACCCATTATGATTCACTTCTTTAAGATCTCGTTTTATTTTTAAGTCATCAATTACTCAAAGTTTGTGGGCCTATCTGTCCTCAGCCATCTGGACCCCATACCTTATTTTAAAGCATGTTCAAATAATGACAACCTTCTTTTCTCAATTAATTTATGGGCTGTGGGGACCATTTTTCATTTGTTATCATGCTCTTCCATTTGATCTCTCCTATCTTTCTTCTACATCTGCAACTGCGGTGTATAAATCTTCCACTCCAGCATTGTCATGGTGCCCAAGATATATAGGTATAACTCCCTATTAGTTCCACAAAACTGACCTTAATTTCTAAAAATGGTATCAGATGTGAATAAAGTTGGGTAAGATGATTTGTTTTGATTTACTTTGTACCACTTATCTTTGAGTTTTCTTCCTACTTTTCTTTTATCTAATTTAGACAGTAGAGTCGTGCAAGCTGGGTTACGATTTATCCATTACCCTCCTGCCAGTGCTGTTCCTTGGAGAGATAGGACTGGGAGAGTTTGGGCTGCGGGTAATAATAATGTGGCCTGTGGACATGCTTGAGGCTGCTCTGCGTTTTCTGCTTTATTCAAGCTGACCCTCCAAGCTTCAATATCTTTCCTATTTCAAAAATGTGAATATTTTCAAACAGCGTGACTATATCAAATCACTAAATACAGGGTCCGAGATTTGCACAATAAAATTAAACACGCAGATATAAATATCTCTTCTCTTCTACTGCATTAGTAGGAAAAAAAATCAGAGTTTTGGAAACACCTAAATCTCTCGCCAGTTATATAGGAAGTCTGGGTTGGGATTTCTAAGGGGCTGTGGCTTACAGAATTTGTGTGTGTGTGTGTGTGTGTGTGTGTGTGTGTGTGTGTGTGTGTGTGTGTGTTTTGTTTTACATAAACAGACTTCCGTCCAAACTAAGGAATGCTAATTAAGCAAAAACCATGACCAGATGTTTATTAACACTTCTCAGGTTCATGGGATTTGGAGAGCGTGCAGTTTTCATGAACTAATTTAAAAAGGGAAACACCTTTATCAGAATAATAGCCAATTATAATTGCCGGTGTTGCCCATTCTTTTTTATGCCTGTGGAGTTGGGGGAGGGAGTCCCTTAGAGTTGAGAGATGAACGCCTGTCCCCGCAATGCCAGCCCACATCCTGCTGCAGCTGGCCACAGCCTACACCCACTGTGGGTGTGGCCTTTTAGCCACACGCCCCCTGCACTGCAAGGAGCCCAGGAACCTCTCATGCAGGCACACAAAAGGCACCTTGGGTAGTTCCTTAGGCAGTCAGTTGGTTTCTGTATTTTTGTCTTTTGGTTTGTTTCCTTGTTTGTTTGTTTTTGTTTGTGTTTTGTCGCATTATGAGTTTACCTTGTGTCTGCTGCGTGGGTACCTATCTGTGGAAGACTGTCAGGAAGGACTGCCAAGCCATGGAGTATATCTAGAATGCCAGGGCACAGTGAGACAGGAAGCGGGGCTGTCAGGCCTCAGTGTGTTGACTTCACTCTGGGCCCCAGATTCAAACTGTGGAGTAATAAAACTGAATAGCACCATATAAAACTCTGCGTTTCATAAGACAAATATTGCTCTATGCATTCGTGTCCCTTGCACTATGTTAACTGTAGGAAGAAATGGAAACAGTTTTAGTGACCCCCTGGGACCTATAAAGGCTATTTCTGAGTCTGAATCTTGCTGTTTAATTTAATCATTTATTATATTAATATTCAAATGGGCTGCATCTTATTAGCTACTGCAAAGATGTTAGTATGTCTGAAATAAATACCTAATTATGCTTTTGAAGAGAGGGGTTCTAAAGTCTTTGGTATGTTTGTGCTAATAGAACAGTTCATTTGCAGATTTTTCTGCAGAAATCAGCAGTTTGAGGCCTCTCTCTCGCTCGCTCTCTCTCAAATAAAAACAAGGATTGAATATCCACTGAGAGGTTTCAGTATCAGGTCCTACTTCCACCAGCTCCCAAGCAGCGCTGGAATTATAGGGTTTTTTCTTCTGGGTTTGGGCAAGCGTCCACTTGAGAGCGGTCCCACTCTCAGCTCAAAAATACATTAATTGAATTAACAGTTTTAATCAAATGACCCTAAAATTAAATGTTTGTGTTCAGAGAAAGAGATTCTATCTTTTTGGAAATATATTTTGAACCTAACATGGTAATATTTTCAATGTAATTCTTTCCCTATTTTCTATTTGCATATTAGTCTCTCTCTCTCTCTCTCTCTCTCTCTCTCTCTCTCTCTCTCTCTCCTCTTTCCCACTGCAAAATCAAAATCTTATGTAGGTCATTGATTTTTATATGCACAGACAATGAACACCAGCAACTTGCAAAGATCAGACTATGCCGTTTGGAGATGGTGTTCAAAGCAGAAAGCCGCACATACTGGTGGGAGGGGCCTGGGGCGCAGGAACCTGTGCCACGCACTCCGGGTGCGTTAGAGCCCAGAGCCTGGAAGGATCCATGCGGAGTCCATTTTCCTAATGCTAGGCATTAGCTTCATGAGGATGGATTATGCCGCTGGCGTAATATACACAAACGGTGATGATAAATTCTAAACTAAATGTGTACACTGCATTTGGAGCAGTGGAGAAATTAGTGGTAAGTGCAGAAGTTACAGTCTGAGAAACTGGGAATTACACATTACTATCTTTCTAAAGTAACTGCCACTGGCTTCGCCATCACTCTTTTTTTTTATTTTCCAAGATTACTAAAATAGTATGTCTACTAATACCCAATTATCTGCTTCACCATTTTTTTTTTTTTTCTTTCAGATGAATGTGAGAACCAAAGGTTAAAGGCCTGAGTGAGAGGCCGAGAAAATGCTCTGAGGCTGGGGATGGTCGCGGTTCCCCCCGGCTGACCTCCATTTAACCTTTAAATTGACCTAAAAGGAATATATTTTCCTTCTTCTCACGTGGATGGCTGCCCCAGGAAGGGGACCCTCTTTCCTCAGGTAGATAATTACATTGTGGCTGTGACTTGGTTTAACTGCGCAGTGCCTGGTGTCACACTCCGTGTTATGCTGATGTCTCTCTTCTTTGGCCCTGCACACCTACTGCCTGTGTTGTTGCTGTCACCACTCTGTACCTCCCATTCCTTTCTGCAGGGCTTTCTTTCCAACACATCTGCTAGGTATCCAGTTCCCCCAATATCACAGGTGACATTTATTGCCCTCCTCTCCTGGGGAATGGCACATGACCCCCATGCTTCAGGTTTGCTAGTACCTGTAGCAGCAAGGACTAGCAACAACTGAGGAACGTGTGTGCAGGAACACAGGCCCAAGGCACACCCTGGCAATGCCGGAAGGCAGCCTGGAGGGGGTGCCGCTACACCTGCGCTGGGCCAAGGCCGGAGGATCACTAGTTGGAGTGTATCTTGGGAAACAAGGGGAAAGCCTACCTCAGATAAAAAACATAGAAAGGCTAAGAATGAACTCAGTATGAAGCCCTGAGTTCCACCCCCAGTACAGGAAAACGAAGCCTACAACGGTTGGCCAGGGCTGGGACTGTACCTGGTGCGTCTCCCAGGCTCTCTAAGCTCTCTATGAGAGTTACTGTATATTCTGTGGAACTTTGGGAGGGCAAGCCTTCCAAGACCCAGTCAGATGGGCAGGAAATGAAGAGGACCCAGAAGGCCTAACAACTGAGACTGAGGAAAGAGGGCAGCAGGGCGGGGGGAGCTTAGGAAGAGCATGTGCAGGGTGCTCCTGCCTGCTGCATGTTTGGTAGACGACAATGAGAGAGGAATCTCTACTTTCTTACCTTCCCATGTCCCTGGAAGGGTGGGACGTGCCGCAGCCCACACATTTCAATGAGAACAAAAGTCCGCACACTTACCTAGGCACCCAGGGGGGCAGTCTTCTTGGCTCGTTCATGGCCAGCAGGCTTATCTCGTCCTTACTGTGTGTGGCTCCTCTGAGCAGCCTTCCCCTCAGCCTGGGCTTTTCCTCCTGAGGAGCACCCTTGAATTCTCTGTCTTAGCTCAGCAGCGACACTTTTGGCAATTCCCTGGCTTGTTCTGACATACCTGCTCTCCTCTGAATGCAAGTCCTGAAAACAAGGAGACCAAGATTGCACTAAAACTTCCCAAACAGGGCCTGTTCTAAAACTATTACGAATTCTAGGTGGTGACATCAGAGCATTAAACCAGGGAAAGGTGCGTGGAAGTGACGCAGATCATACATTCTTGGAGTCACCCTGGTGGGGACCTTACCTACCCTGATCAGGTCACTGCTGAGCCCAGGGCTTTGCCAGACTCTCAGCACGTACAAAGCTCAAGCTGATGAACAAGGCCACAGCACACTCTACCTCATCGGGAAATACTTTTATTTTCCCATTACCAGAAAATCTGGACTTAGGTGGTAAGTGTAGGGGGCTAAGTGATTTGTCACTTAGTGTATTGTCTTGTGAGGCAGAGTGGCTTCTATTAAGTACCAAGTGAATGAGTGAGTAAATGGATGGATGGATGGATGGATGAATAAATGGATGAAATACTCGAAGCACTATGGACCTCAGAGAAAGGAGAGGTGGCATCCATGTGATTGGGCTCCAGGGAAAGAGAAATGATCTGTTCTAGCAAGAGTTAGGTTTCAATGGGGCGGGGGCATATGGTCATTTCAGGCAGAGGAAACTGGACAAAGGGTTGGAGCTGCGGAGACCCCAGGGTGGGCTAGGATGTGGATTGAGTGTGGGAGCATAGTGGAAAGTTCCCCGGTGGGAGGCCCCTCCTTTCCTCTCTGGCTCGTGGGAAGGCTTCCCTTGGGGATCTTGTCCACCGGATACTACAGCTAGCAGGGGCCTGTGCAGAGAGGAGACCCTGTGATCCATTCCCAGGAATCCAGCTAAGGGCATGCTCCTGGACATATGGAGAGTATGCCCTGGGCATTCAGACAACCCCCGGATCAGAAGGGCATTGGGCACTGGGCATTGGGCATTGGGCACTGGGTGTGAAAATTTAGAGGCACTTTGATATTCTGCAAATAGGAAAGAGGTGTGGATGAAGTAAGTCAGGATCTGAGAGAGCCTCAGTGGGCAGCTGAATGGTGTCCAGGTGCCTCCATGCCTCCGTAGGCTTATCTGAAGGAGTAATAACTGTGTCCAGGCCAGTGAATATCTTGAGTGGTGAAGGCCAGTGTCTCATCAAATTTGACCATGCTGGTCCTCTCTTGTTTCAACGTGCCATTTCTGGCAAAGGCTTCAGATTTCTATTACATTTTGTGTCATCCTAGAGGTAGGGAGTAGGACTGTAACATTCATTCATTCATTCATTCATTCATTCCTTTTCAGCACTATAGGTTGAGCACAGGGTCTTCACACTGAGTTACTTCTTTTTTTTTTTTTTTTTTTTTTTTTTTTTTTTTTTTTTTTTTAATTTTTTTTTTTTGTCTTTTTGAGACAGGGTCTCGCTATGCAGTTGAGGCTGGCCTTGAGCTCACTTTTGTAGCCCAGGCTGGTCTCGAACTCGCACCAATCCTCCTGCCTCAGCCTCCCGAGTGCTGGGATTACAGGCGTGAGCCACCACGCCTGGCTCACACTGAGTTACATTCCCTCCTTTTTTCCTTTTTCTTTTTCTTTAACACAGCATCTTGCTAAGCTGGCCAAGCTGAACTCACACTTGTGAACGTCATCCCCTTAGAGTGCTAGGACTGCAGACACGTGCTGCCATGTCTTTAAGGAAAAATGAAAACTCAGAAGATGTGGTGCAATGGAAACAGTCATCGGTCCTCTCTGGCCATTGTCTAACTGCCTCCGTGGACATTCCTGACTCTCTGACTCCCTAAGAAGTGAGCATGTTGACCTGGATGTCAGCCCTGATGGCTTCCTACAAAGAGAAATGGATCATCTTGTGCTGAAGGACTTCATCCTGCTTTCCTGAGAGCACGGGATCCCTGAGGACCAGGCTGCTAGATGAGTGTTGTTGGTCAGTCCTTGACTTGACCCATATGTGCTCATTCATTCATCCGTTCCTAGGGGTGCTCATGAACAGGGTGGGTGGCTTAGTGCTCAGGGCTACACACAAGACAATGTGAGGGTTTCCAAAAAGTTAACACAATCAATAAGGAGCTCACAAGTCCACTGAGATGGGTGACTGTGTTCTGAGGATCAGGGATGTGTGGGATTGGAAGGGAAGACTGCCAGCTGGTTTCAGCAGTTAGGAGGAGTGAGGCCCTAAAGGCTATAGTCAGAGAAGCTTCCTGTTCCCAGTAGGCTCCCTGAGTATCCCCCAAGCCTAACTGCAAAGTGTGGCTCTGAGTGTGTTCCAGAAGCCTGGTCCCCTGGACCCGCTGCTCAGTGTGGGGGTCCAGCATACCTAGTTTCCCCAGTTGGTAGTATTCCTCTCCCTAGGAATGGGTCTCACCCGTGCGAAGCTCCACCCTTCAGGGGACTCTAGACCTCGGCATAATGAGCAATAAGATGAAGTGTGGGTCAGAGGGTGGCTGAGGAAGGGGGGACCAGACATGTTGCTCCCAGACCCAGTGAGCCTTTCACCCACCAGAAATGAGCCTTGATCTCTACTGCAGCTAGATTCCTTACATTTAGGTTCATTACTGCAGCCTGTCTCCCCACCCTCCTCCCTTCTCAAGCCTAGATTAGATTCTCTTCAAAGTCTGGGGGTGGGGGAGAGCACTTATGCAGATCAGGGTGTGTTTGGGCATCCTCAGCGGTTAACCGGGTGAGATCCTCTCTTCCCACCGCGCCCACCCTCCGTGGAACCCACGGAGGGTCAGTGTGCGGCTTTCACTGCCATACAACGAAAACACGTAGATTCCTGCTGCCTCTGCGCCGCCATCGGGAGCCTGTGTATATGTTTCCCTCATTATTGGGATGTGCCGTTTGAATGTTGTGATCAGTGATTCAGGGCACATGATTCATCACCAAGACATTTGCTCGGCAGACATGTGAGGAGCTGTCTGCCTCTTCAATCTCACTGACAGGGCAAAAATGCTGATTTATAGTAAATCATTAAAATCTGCTTATTATGGCACGGCTTGTTCTCCTTCCCCACTTCAAGCCCGCAACTTGATCTGCATCGTGTCTCTTACAATTTTATACTACAGCAAGCAGTTATTTAAACAAGAGAGGAAAGATCCTTAGTCTTTATTAGTGCGTATGAAAGGATATTTTGTTTAAAGAAGACTAATTAAGAATGCAGACGATTTTCTTGCTCAGTTTAGGAGGAAAAAAATAAAGATTTAAAATGCCTAAGCGGAACAAAGAATTACTGTACTAAAACAATACTAAAAAATGAGGGTTTTGTACGTATTTTAAATAGTTGTAAAATATCAGTTCCTAGGTTGCCAAAATTACTGGAGAGGCAGGGGTTTGGGCTGGCTGTCTCCGAGTTTAGATTGCAAGCAGCCCATGAAGGTCTCTAGCACAAATGAAAATCAGCAAAAGGTAATACTATTTTGTGTTCAACTCCAATATTATGACAATGGTTATGTTGCTTTAAAATCATTTGAAAAGTTTATCTTTTTTTTTTCTTTAAAGAGAAAGATTTAGGATTTGGTGGAAATATAGCATGGGAATGTGTTGTACACTAGGTAAACAAAGAAATAACACAAAGAGGTCTATATTTCGTATGTGTTACTTACAGTAAAAAAAAAAAATTAATTTGATGCCTGGGGACAAAAATCCTTGCCACTGAATTACAAAGAAGAGAATAAACTGATTCAAAATTAATCCATACAGATCTGTCCCCTTAATAAGACTAATTCCAGAGAACAAAGCAGAGCATAATGCATTTTAAATTAAGTTGGAAAATGCATAATTTATATTTGTTTTATTTCTTCATATTTTAACACAGGTGCATTCCAGAATGCTAAGAACCAGAAGAGAAGGGTATGCTTTTGTCCACAGTTCGTACTTTCTAAAACCCAAAGAAGTACAATTTCTCTTGTTGCCCAGGAAGCAAGATCAGACAGAAATGATGAGCAGAGGGAAAGCAGGTGGGAGAAGAGAGATTTTGAGGTTGTCCCATTCTTAAGGCAACATTGAGAAACAGGACAAAATGAAGAGTGTTCATGTGGGTGAAAAATTGTGCTTTCTTTTGTTTCAACTGACAGTTCCAGGAGGGTCTGGCTAGGAGAGGGGAATAACTCAGGGAGACTGCCTTGAGCTCCTGGGATTCTGGGAGAGCCTCAATGTGCCTGAAAGTCTCAGGACGACTCAGAGCCTTAGGAAGGTGACCCATTGGGTGGGGGGAAGGGAAATGGTCTTATATCCCTATAGGATCTTGGCTTGATTGAGGGGCCATTTACTTGGCTCAGCTCTAAAATTAGAAAGACCTCCTCCTCTCCCCTTCTTCTTTCTTTCCTCTACTCCATCCCGGCTCAGCCTGGCTCCCTCCCACTCTGACACAGTAACTATAGACAGCTCTACTTAAATTATTAACTTGTTTTGACCTTAGCTCACTTTAATTTTTTTTTTCTTTTTTGGCTTTGTGTTTTATTTTGAGTATAAAGTAGACACTACCTAGATGCAACTATTAAACTCAAATTAAATGTCTTGCTGTTATTTTTTAAACTGTTCTTGGAGAAACCTTCATGGACGATTACGCTGTAGAGCAAAGGGAGATGCCGAACCAATGCCTGCTTGGTTCCAGAGGGATCTGAGAGATCTGTGCGACTTCTCTCGCCTACTTCCTACCAAGCCCATCAAGTCGTGTGTCCTCACCAGCCTGTAAGCAGGCACACAGGGCCTGGGCAAGGGACCGAATCTGTGCTCGGCTATGAAAATGTAAGTTGGGTCCATCTGAGCCTGTGTCTATGACCATCTCTCAGTATAAGTGCTACAGAATTGAACAGAAACCAAGTCCACTGTAAAGTTCACCTGGGCACTGCTGGTCTATAACCACCTGCCACTTCTTAGGCCTGAGAGCTGTAGCACTGACACAGTTCAGCTTTGTAAAGCTGAACCAACATTGTCATCTGACATGGACTGCTCACTTGCAAATAACCCTTCAGATGGTGAAACCACCACACTGATATTTTCATGACTCTTGCTTTTGTAGCTTATTTCTGATTTTTTTTCCCCTTATGGAGAAGACCTATGCTTCTTTCATTTGCAGTCACAGAAACAGACATTGTTTAAGGCCTTGCTATGGTTTGAAAATGCTGGGGTGTCGTCCCTAAGACTCAGGTAGGAGTTTAATCTCCAAATGCATATGTTAATGATATTAAGAAGGTGGAAATTTAATCTGACTGCAGTATGCAGAAGTGGGAGTTGGGGAAGCTGATTAGGTTGATTGTGACAGTGCCATGATTTTTTTTTTTTTTTCTTTAATGGATTAAGTACAGGGTCTCACTACACAGATTGGACTCGCAGTGATCCTTCTGTTTTCAGTCTCCCAAGTGCTGAGATTACAGGCTTGTGCCACCATGCCCGGTCTCAGTGGCTATTTCAGTGCACCCCAGGGGAGGGACCAGCATGCACGCTGGGGATAGAATCCTGGCCCCTGCGTCTGCCTACACAGGTGCTTTAATCCACTATGATATCTTGCTGGTTCTCACAGCATCATGATTGAATACTGGTGGCCTTACAGAGACAGGGAGAGAGAGACCACAGAGTCATAGACATGCAAATTCCTCCTTTTTCATCCTATAATACTCTGCCTGCACTGCTGATGGGAAGAGCATCATCAGATAAAAACTCCTTAGATCTTCTATGTACAGAACATGCATTCAATCAAACCCGTTTCCCTTATGAAGTAGTCCAACTCAATTTATTTCATTATAGCAATGTCAAAGCTGACTGATCTAGGAAGTTTCGAACTTTCTAAGGCTCCATACCTTGCTTTTGAAAGAATGAATGGGGTGCTACTCAAAAGAGGATACTCCAGCTGGTAAGGTTTCGGGTATTGGTCATCTGGATACATTTTTTATTCACAGTAAACCTTAAATTTTATTTGTATCAAGTTCTCTTTCCTATTTTTTGGCAATACACGTTAGTTGTGTTGTCACTGGTTGAAAAAGAGCTGCTCTCCGAACTTGTCACTTTGTCACTATAGGATCACTCTTTCCTTCTGTCTCTACTGCAACAAGAATTCAGCCAAATTATGAAAGTATGACCTTCTTTCTGTCCTCTTCATCCCTTCTTCTTCCTGCATTCCACTGCCTCCTAAATATGGTTATAGGAAAGAGTCAGGAGGCAAGAAGCACACAAATTCAGAAAAGGCCTATTGTTCCTAAGATGAAGCACACATATTGGGAACTAGCCTTCCTTACACTGTGGGAGTTGGTCTGTTGTGTCTGGGGTTTTCGCTTTGTTTTTGTGTATAGTCTTTGGGCCCTTTGTATAATGTCCTCACGTTGTCAACTTCCTGTGTGAGGGTGAACATTTCTGGTCTCAGTCAGTGTGGGGAATGAGCAGGGGGTGGACATGGGCCGTGGCTCCTGCTAGCTCCAAGGATTGCAATTGCCCTGTCTACACGTGAACTGCTGCTCATCTCCCCATGTGCCCCACAGATGGGCACAGCCTGGCCATGTGTGGCTTGGTGTGGACATGCTACCAACACTCCACCCATCTAGGCAGGCTCTCTGCCCTCCAGAGAAATTGGCTGGCAGACTTGCACCGACTCAGGATCTCCACTGGGGCATCAAAGGACAGAAGAAGAAATCAAGACGTGGTGTCATCACTACAAGCCATGTCTAGGCAAAACTCCAGGGGGCACAGTGTCATGGGTGGCTATCTGTCTCATCCACTTTCTAGATTATTCTTCCTCATCCAAAGTCCTTCATCTGTGCAATACTCAAGACAAGATTCCTGGTACTCAACTCATCCATTCACTTTGACAGCACGGCCCTTCCCAGGGTCTTTGCATTGTGCAAAGTGATCCCAAGAAAGGATCTCATGGAGAATTTTTATCCAGTATTGCAGTGCCACAAAGGTGGTCATTTGTGTCTACAAAAGCCTTGTCAGCACTTCTAAGAAATATTATGCAGTGGAAAGCTTACTCAAAAAAGAGACAAACAGAGGTCAATTTCCAGTCCTGTGATTAACTTGCTAAGTGAAACTGGTTGGATTTTTTTAAACTTCTTTGAGCTTCAGTTTCCTTATTTAAAACAGAGATGGAATAATCTTAGATTTCTCTAAACATGTCTTATTCACCACTTTTTCATCAGCATGTAAGGATCGCTTTCCTTCTTTACTCTCCCAACCTGCAGCTGCATGGTGTCGCCTCTCCCCAGGCTTCTTGTTGTGCTCCTTCTGAAAGAACTGGAGGACCTGTGATTCCCCACTCCCCATCTGGGCACTGTCTACAGTGGCTGAGCCATCTCATACCTCCTGATGCCTCTTCTTTCCCAAGATGCTCCTTCTAGCATGTGATACGCTTTCACTCTATGTGACTGTCTGGAAGGTCCAATGATGCTGTTAAGTGCAGATCTGGAGTGTTTCCGGGAGGTCCGTGCATTAAGGACTTGGGGCAGTCTTCAGAGCTGAGAACTTTGAGAGGGTGACTGTGTAAGGGCTTTAACCTCATCAGTGGATCTGTCACTGATGAACTCATACCGTGATGGCACTACTGCCAAGTGGTAGACACTTAAGAACTCAGGGGCTAGGTGAAGGAAGAAGTCCTAAGAGTGAGCGCTCCCTGGAATGGATTCTCTGGTCCTGCCTCCTTCCTCTCCCTCCCTGTCTTCTGGTTGCCATGAGCTCAGTGGCTTTCTTTTGCCATGCTCTGTGGCCACTATACTTCTGCCCTGCTGAAGATCTACCAGCAAGGGAGCTACCTGCGCATAGACTGAACACTCTGAAACTGTGGGCCAAATAAATCTGTCCTCTTCCGGCTGATTTTCTGAGGTATTTTGTGATAGGGAACGCTGACTAATACAAACACTACCCACTGTTTTCTCCTTGTGTGATGCTGTTCTATCCCTGCTGTCTGCAGTGCAGCACCCCTTCTTGCCCTGAGATGTGAACATTTCCTTGTTTGCTTGGCTATGCGCACACATAGAGCTCATTTCTTCTTTTTCATCTTACTTGGACTGATGCACTTAAATGACCCTGCAAAATAAAGGTTATTGGCCCTTGGAATTTGGAGATGCCTTGATCAATCTGAGAAAGCTGAGGACTCTGTCTTCAGAAAATGTCTCAAGATCTTATATCAGACTTACAGGATCTGTTGACTCCTCAAGGTCCCAATGGTAATAATGACACCAAAAGTGATAATAAGAACACCAGCAAAGGTAGTGAATTAATAGTACAGAATGAGCACCCCTATTCCACAGTACATGTTGTACCAACACCTGAGTTGCCAGCATGATATCCCAAGTAGAAAACTTCCCATAGGAACTCTGTCCCGTGTGCAAAATTATTTAACATATGGTATAAAATTATCTTCAGGATACACAGAGGAGTTATATATGAAAATAAATGAATTTTGTGTGTAGACTTGAGTCACACCCCCAAGATAGCTCATTAATGTCTATGCTAATATTCCAAAATCTGAAAGAAAAAAACACCTGAAATCGGAATCACGTCCAATTGCAATCATGTTGGAACAGGGGCAGCAACACAAACAATAATGATAAGTAAACTCTACTAATTTCTGAAAGACAACACAACAACAATAATAAATAACTCATTCTAACTGAGGTGGAAATACACAAGGAATGGAGGGAGACCCGGTTTGGTGACTTCTTGCCCAAGCATTTCCTTTCTCCATAAGGCTGGTGACAATACTCAGCATTCTTCATATTGTGAACAAAGAAGCCAAAGTTCCTATTTCCTATCACAATTTTTTCTCCTTGATCTGTGATCATTTTCAGAAATATTTCAAAGACAGGGAAGGGGAATCGGACACAACACCCTCAGCTGGCCTTTTCATCTGAAGGTGTCTTACCAATCCCTTGTCCTGTGTTTGATGACAATTCCCAGGTAGATTCCTGGTATCTCCTTAGTACAAGTAAGACAGGGGCCTTAGTAGCTCTCATAATTAAGGTTTGCCTAAAGCATGCCTGATATCTGTTTATATGGAGTTCAGCCCCAGAAAGCTAGGTGAGGAAGAGCCTGGGCCACGTGAGGAAGTTGATGAAGTGAGTATTCATGACAGGCTACCCTCTACAACTGGGAATGATCACATGGGCACCCTCAGAGAGACACCGCACCGCAGAGCTTGTTACAAATACAAATCGATCTTTCCTCCTTCCCACCAAATCTCCTAAATTACTCTCCGCAGGGGGCCAAGGAATCTGAGTTTTGACAATCTCCCTAGAGGAAGAGGTTGGTATAAAAATGAAGACGTAATAGCATAGGATCCACAAAGGTGGGACCCCCAAAGGGCTAGGAACTGAGCATCCAGCAGTTTCCCTCCCTGCACAATGGAGAGCTGTTCCTGAGAGCCCGCTTCCCAGAAGTGCCTGCTGAGATGCCAGGAAGCGCCCATGACCATAGAATAGCTCAGGCAGAGTAATACAGAAAGCTACAGGGCTGAATGTGCTTTCAGATATCAGGGTGAGGTAGGGAAGGCTGACGGGATAATGACAAGGTCTGCTTCAGATGTCCTTGTCTAGGGTCTGGCAACTTGAAGTCCAGCTTTCCCTTCAGTTCAGATTCTGGATATATGCATTGCAATTCCCATCAACCCACCCCAAAGGGCAGACATTACACACTCCTCTACCCACAATGCTCCTTCTGTCCCACCTGGTATAACTAGAACTATCCACACCCCCCCCCCCCACACACACACATACACTCTTTAATCAGAATGCAGTCCTGGGCAAATGCAGCCCTTTCCCTCACTTTCTTAATCAGATCATTTATCAAATGCTGCTCACTTTCCCATCTATTATTTTGTAGTCCTTTTCCACTCAGTACTGGACACTGAGCTCAAGGTTTTCACATTAAGCTACCTCTCCAACCCTTGCTTTTGAAGAAAATTTTTATTCTGAAATGGATTTGCTAAATTGCCAAGGCAGGCCCTAACCTTGTGTCCTCCTCCTTTCACCTTTCAGAGTGCTAGGATTACAGGTATCTACTACCATGTCTGGTTTCGTGCACCTTCTTAATGTCTGCTCAATCCTTCTCTCCTCTTTCACCACTACACCTTATTTTGAGCCCTTGTTGTTTTTGTAAGTACTGCTTACCTGGGGGTCCATGCTAGCTGTCATATGTACAACCACTCATTTCCATCTAATGCACTCTGGTCTCCTGTAAACACAGGTTACATCATGCAGTTCTCCTGATGAAAACTCCCATGGTTCCCCTTGTTCAGAAATGGAGGCATTATTCTGATCCTTCTGAAGCTCCTTATGGCATTCCAACACTAGATCTGGAAGCCTCTGTGTACACGACACCTCACAGCCTGAGCCTTGGGCTTGGGCATTCAGGCCTGTTCTTGCTCTGCCTGGCCTCTCTTCCCTCTCATCCCTGTGCTCACGCTTTTCCCTGGCATCTCATAGCCCTGGTGCATCTTATCCCTGGACATCCTTCTTCTCATCATCTCCTCCCACAGGGCTGCCAGAGCTTAGTTAGGTTCGTCTAGCTAAATTCAAAGGAAATCTTCACAGACTCTTTCTTTAACAAATACTGTATGGTGATATCGTTACCCGGTGACCTGTGTGCTTTCTCTATTGAGCAGCAAGCCATTCACCCCTGAGGAAATGAGCCAGTTCTCTTTCCCACCACAGCACCAAGAGCAACACATGACTGTGGGACATGTACTGTGACTCTAATAGTCCATTCATATGAGGGCACACATGAGTGAATGAAATGTGGCCCGGCACAATGATTGCATAAACCATAAACAGCCTCTCCCTGCATTGGTCACTTACCACATGCCATGTCACAAAAAAGTTCCTAGACTCAGTGATGGTGATGTTGATCTTAGGTGTCAACCTGAGTGTATGAATAGATACCCAGTGGCTGGTAAAACATTATTTCTAGATATATCAGTGAGAATGTTTTCAGAAGAGATCGGCATTTGAATCAGTGAACTGCGTAAAGAGTGGAGAAAACTGCTTTCCTTTGCCATCTTTATAACTTTAGGCTTTTCTTGTCAGCTTTTAAACTTGTCTTAAAATACAATTAGAGTTCTTGAGCAAAGATAAGGATTACTGTCTTTAATTGAGAAGATGAACTCACTCATTGTTTGACTATATCTCTATTGGTCTATCATTTATCTATCTACCTACTTATCTATTGTCTATCTACTTAGTTATCATGGATTTATCTAACTATTTAACTACCATCTATCTATCTACCTACTTATCTACTATCTATCTAACTACTTATCTATCATCTATTATCTATCTTTCTATGTATCTACCTACTCTATCTATCTATCTATCCATCTATCTTCATCGTCATCATCATCATTCTTTATGCCTACATACTCTATTATCTATCTGTCTATCTATCTAATCTATCTGTCTATTATCTATCTATCTCTAACATCTGTGTATCATCTACCTATCCATTCATCGACCTATGTATTTGTGTATTCCATTGGTTCTGTTCTTTGAAGAATCTTAATTTATTGGCCCTAAACAACAAAGTACCTTAGTTCTTATGTTTGTGGGGCAGCTGGAGATGGTGAGTTGAACTAAGTTAAGTAGAGTGCATCTCAGTGTGGCTCCAACCTACATGTTGAGCCATTCTACCCACTTATTTCTCCTGGCCTTTGAGGCCAAGGACTACTCTCAGCCTGATATAAAGACAGTGATAAAGATAGCATGGTAATGTGGACAGCCTAACCACAGAAGCAGGTCCCTCATCTCTGCTCACGTTCACTCCACCAACATCAAATCGACCAGGAGAAGTCACACGACAATAACAACTAGAAATCCATAGAAATCATAACAATAGGGCAGAGAAATGTCCTTCTCTAGAGGGGAAATTGCAAGGTCTCCTGGTAAATTAGCATGTGAATTTAGGAAAGGCTGAAGAAATAGAAAGATTAATACAGTTTGTCACAATAGTCAAGGGGCACTTAATATAATTCAACACCAGTATTATTAGGCAGAAGAAAGCAGAAATGAAAGGCATGTCTCAATCAAACAGATTATCTGCCTTAAATTAACATTCAAAATTCATTCAAAAGGTGAAGTCCTGAAGAAGAAGCTTCAAACCTGCTTTTATAGGATGTGGTGGTTCACAGAAGGACTCACAGTTTCAGGAGACCATCAGGTTTTATAATGATCAAAGCTTATAAATAAATGAGAATAGTTGATTCTTTTAATGTTGAAAACTGATACACTACTTAATGCAATTTGAAATTATTTTATTATATGGAAGCTATTTTTATATTTCCTGTATGATTAGAACTTTATGTAAATTTTTTTTGTATTTCTGGTTAATGACTTTTTTGCTAGTTATTGTGTATTTTACATGTAGGTTGGGTAATTTTTGAAAGCTCAAGCACTGAGAATCTGGGAGTGGGTGCACACTCATTCGCCTTTATCTGGAGAAGAGAATGCACATCTTTCATCAGATTCTCCAAAGGCCTGTGACCTTCCCCACACTAAAGAAAATTAGGTAATTAAAACCACAGCACTAGAGGCTTTCTCATTAAAATCATGAACAATATCACAAATATTAACCATTAAAATAAAGCATAAGAAACAACAGGAGAGGCTACAAGAAAATGGGATATGATTATCATTACATATCAATGAAATGATTGTTCTGCTTGTGATATCTGAGGTCATTCATCCTGAAATGCAGAATTCTTTAAAAAATATACTCTGTCCTAATCAATGCATATTTTTATATTAGTTTATTTTTGTTTATTTATGTATTTATTTTATGTATTTGATACAAATTCTCACTAAGGAACTGGGACTAGTAGTGATTCTCCTGTTTTTCACCCTGCCCAGTGCTGGAATGACAGGTGTGTGCCCCCACTCCTGGTCTCTGTGGCCAGCTCAGCAAGCCCCAGGGAGCCAGGGGCAGAGCTGGCACAGCATGTGGTACCAGCGTATTTAACCCTGGTCCCTGCCCTGGCCTAAACAGGGGCTCAGTCCCTTGAGCTATCTCGCTAGTCCTTTCAATCTATAATTTTAAAGTAAAATTATTGCTTTGGTTTTATTGGACTGTTTTAATTTTTACTCATTCTAAAAGTTGCTGGTTTCTTAAAATCATGAAAATATAATATGGAAGCTATTAAGAAATTTAGGAAGTTGACTACTTCCAAAATTAAAATACAGAAATCATTAGCTATTGTGTGTGGTAAAATAACAAAACAAAGGATTAAGAAATATGAAATTATATTCTCAGTTGCGTTAAAATGTGTAAGAATTATGAAAAATAATAACTAGACATATTGAAGAATTATATAAGTAAAATTTTAATGACACAAAATATGTAAAGTATTCTTTCAAATGTTAAAATATATCAACTTTTGATTAAGAAATATATTACCTTTAGAATATTATCAATATACCAATTATTTCCATATCCATTTATAGGTTTAATGAAGATTCAATAAAAATTCCAGCAGAATTTTTTAAGATTATCAATATGAGTGATTCTCGAGAACATAAAACATTAATTGTAATATTCACCAGGAATAAAAATATAGTCATATGCATTTTACAAAGGGTAAGGAAGAAAAAATTATCCTGTCAGATATTAAAACTGAACGTTAAAGTTAAAAATTTCCAAGTACCCTTTTGCTGGTGCACTAACAGAAAATAGGAAAAAAAAAATCGTAACAGTCCACCTTATACATAGCACATCACTGGTGTTGACACTGAATATCACTAGTATGGCATATTATTATTCTATTCACTGATAACAGAAGGAAAACTCCAAAGATGGAATTTATAGAATGCTTAGGCCAACAAGGTCCACCTCCTTTTGTAAGGGTTTACCTGAAAAAACCACATCACTCGAAGAGACACAAAAGAAATCCCTGACTCTCTAGCTTTGCACTGCTTGGAGGGAGGAAAGCTGTTTTACTTGAGAATTGGGGTTTCAAGCTGGAACCTAAGGGGCAGTTAGATCCTTGATGTCCTCAGGAGATGGCAGAAGCCTGGTGGAAGCAAATACGAACCTTCTCTGACAGAACAAGTCAACAAAGACACCCCAGCCTGAGAGACTGCAGTGTGGTCCACAGTTCAGAGTTGGGAAATGGGAAACACTTCAGAAGTGAGGAGGTCAATTGATAGGGCCCTGACCCAAATGCTCATAGCCAAAGATAAAGCATCATGCATGAATGGTTTAGCCACTCAGAAAGCTACCTAAATACCACCTAAGGCAAAGATAATGTAAATTATTAAAAGAATAAAATCTGAGTGTGGGATTTGTCTTTCTAGCCATAGAAGAAAAAAGGTAATGGAGAAGTTCTGATCTACCAAATAAAGATAAAATGTAAAATTCCTATGCATCAAAAATGCCTTTGAATAAATTTAAGTCAAACAAAACTGGGAAAAATAGCTTCAACTTCAATGGCAAAGAAAGAGGACAGTAACCTTATAACACTCTAACACTTCAATATGTGCAAGAATTTTCTCCTTGGCAATTTTTATGCTACTGAAAAGATGAGAAACAATTAAAACAGGAGGAAATGAATAAATTATGACTCATCTATACTAGAAAACATGTTTTTGAAGAAAATTTATTGGCACAGGAAAACTCTGAAAATCTGAAATGAAATAAAGCAGGATCTAAATTATAGTCAATGTAAACTAATGTATTTATATTTATATATCTGAATATAGATATTTCTTTTTCTCTCTATGAATATACATATAAGCATACCAAAAAATATCTACAGTGTATATGTTAATGAATGATGACATTTTGGGTGATATATTAGACTTCGTGTTTTCCAAGTTTTTCTTAGGGAACTAGTGTACTCCTATTTTGTGGGCTAAGCAACACAAATTTATTATCTTACAGTTCTGAAGGTTTTATGAAATCAGAATTTAATCAGGACTGGACTGGGGAGATAGCTCCAAGTTCTAAGTGCCTGCCTGGCAAGTGCAAGTACCTGGGTTTGATCCCCAGTATTGTATGTTATGCTAGTTCCAGAACCCTGGATGTGCTGCTGAGCTGACCACCAAAACCTGGTGTGGTGGTGCATGGGTGTAGTCCCAGAGCCAGAGAGATGGAGAAGGGAAGATCACTAGGAGTCTGAGATGTATAATGAGATCCTATACCAATTAATTAATTAATTGAAAAAAATTTAGGCAGTGCTATGATCCTTTCTGGAAGATTTGTTAGAGGAGCTCTGACTGGCCTTCGTGGTTGCTCCTATTAGATGATCCTCTTGGTGCCTTTCCTTTGTCCCCAGAGCTAACAACAGAAGTGCCACTGTTTTTATGTCACATCTTTCTGAACTTTCCTCCATTTTTGGATTACTCTAAAGACTAGGGTGGCCAGATTGAGTCCACTGAGATTGTCCCAGATAATCTCTCTATATGAAGAGCCAATGAACATCTTCAGGGCCTTGGGGCCAAAGGCACTGTTCTGAGCACCTAAGTGGGTATTATTTTAATATTTGAAACACATGCATGCATTTTCTAGAAAGGAAATCAAGAAGGATATCTTTATCACCATTAACATCACCTGAACTTTTATCATCTTTTTCATAGCCACTAGTTAAGTCTTTCCTGCAGAGGTAAACTATGACCCAGAGTTCAAATCTATCCCAACACCTTGTCTTGTAAATAATGCTTTCCTGGAATATGCTCACTCCCACATATCTCCCTATTGTCTATGATTGTTCTATGTGCTTGGTAGCAGAAATGAATAGCCAAGTCCTCGAGTGCATAGGGCTGGTGCAGAGAGAGAGAGAGAGAGAGAGAGAGAGAGAGAGAGAGAGAGAGAGAGAGAGAGAGAGAGAGAGAGAGAATTGGAGGTCCCCAAAGTCACATGCTATACCTGTAGAAAGTCACTTGATTGGGGCCCTCTGAGCCTCATCTTCCAACTCCTACTTTATTTTGAGTCATCTTTGTACCTGGTACTGGTTCCTGGAATAGTAAACAAAAATCCTATCCTAAGTTTTTGAAAAGAAAAAGAAAAATAAAGGCAAACAGCGTGTTCCCTGAAGCTCGTGCCATTCCCTGTGCCAGTCCTACTGCCAGGGGCACAAAGCTCCTGCGTGCAGACCTTCTTGGTGAGGGTCTCCTGTGATTTGCAGGCGACACTGTTGTGCCTGCCCCTTAGGTAGTGATCCTGTGGGTGGCAGGGAATGGGGAGGGCCTCAGAGGAAGTTTCAGCAGACCCTCTCTTGCAGCCAGACCGAGCCGCAGCCACTGGAGAGCCTTGTGACGTCCAATTCATTATCGGTCCCAGTGACAGCAGTGAGAAGGACCTCAGTCACGATTTGTCCTCTGTTCCTGCGATCCTTGTCAGCCCCATTAGTGTTGTCCTTTTCTGAACTGCAGCAACGGGTCAGAGGTGCTGCTACTGATAAAATTTAAAACACACGCACACACAAGAAAGAAAAGAAAAATCACCTATGATTTCATTGTAGGAATTACAACTGGAAACAATGTGGAACTTATTCCCATGCAGGATAAGGTGCATACCTTATAGTCCATTGTGTTGATGCACCCTCATTTAACTGATTCCTTCCTGCTGAATGTTCAAAAATATAAAAATGTGTGCCACTATAAATATGCTGAGATGAGTATTCTTGTCATTAAGTCACTGGCCACTTCCACCATTATGTCTTCAACCTGGGTTGATGCACACGGATTTTTAATTCCTGGAAGACACACATCTTGTATTTTGATACATAATGACAAAGCCCCTGTGTAGAAGGACTGCCCATCCTTGTCCACCTCTCCTGGCAGACAGAGAGCTCCTGAGAAACAATGATGTTTTCCATTGTGTTGGATGGATTCCAGAGCGCCTCGACAAATGCTGCTTCCTTTTAACTTCAAAGGGATCCTGGAAACATTGATAGAGACGTTTAAAAAGGAGGAGACTGAATGCAGTCACTTGTCCAAAGCAATTCCATTAGAGAACAGGAAGCTAGGCCTTCAAACTTGCACCGCAGGCGGGAGCATCAGGACGGTCACTTTAAGGCCTCGTTGTCCCCAGGCTCCCCTCCCCCCACTGCATCCAGCGTATTAAAATATACACACACCCAATATAATTTATTCATAACATATGTAAGAGTTCATTTGCAGCTGCTTGGCTGACAAAGAATGTGACATTGTGGATACATTTAAATATTTATCGAATCCAGTTTTGTAGGGTATGCAGGTTGTGAGTCCCTTTGTCCTCAAAGCCATTCCTCCATCCTCCCTGTCATGCTTTCACCTATGAGCTACTGTCCTAGATTTCCTAGTAAATGAGTTTCCTATTGGTTTTGGGCAGTGGAGACTGTGGTGGGAGAGTCAGGGCAGGAGGAAAAGAGGGGGGACAGTTTGGCCCCCTCACTAGGAAACTGATTGCATCTCCTCTGTGACAATCTCTGGGTGAGCCCACTGTGGCCCCCAGTGACAGCAAAAGACCTGTCTTGTGGGGCTAGCAAATGCCCCCTCTATTCCTCCTGGCTGGCCATGATTGTACATTCTTACTCTTAATAATCTCTGGGTTGCTTCTCTCACCTGTATTAGAATTTCGAAGGTCCATGCAGTAATCTTTGTCTTTCTTTCTCTTTCTCTCTTTCTTTCTTTCTTTCTTTCCTTTCTTTCTCTTGCTCTCTTTCTTTCTTCCTTCCTTTCTTTCTCTTTCTCTCTCTCTCTTTCTTTCTTTCTTCCTTCCTTTCTTTCTTTCTTTCTCTTTCTTTTTCTCTCTCTTTCTTTCTTTCCTTCTTTCTTTCTTTCTTTCTTCCTTCCTTTCTTTCTTTCTCTCTCTTTCTCTCTTTCTTCCTTTCTTTCTTTCTTTCTCTTTCTTTCTCTCTCTCTCTTTCTTTCTTTCTTTCTTTCTTTCTTTCTTTCTTTCTTTCTCTCTGCATTGGGTTTGAGCGCACAACATTTACACTTGCCAGACAGGCACTTACTCTACTGAGCTATTTCTCCAGTCCTATTTTCTGATGTCTTCATTGATTGGACTCTTCAGGACATAAGTCTTGATTTTGTTTCCTTTTAGTATAATTATCTCAAATATTATAGAATTTGAACAACTTTGGACCCTTTGTAGACCCCGTAACAGAGTTGTACAATAATTTTTAATGATTATCATTCTCTGAATGTCCTTCAAGAAAAAGGCAAGAAAGTAGACAGAAGGTCACTGCATACACTCCACTCACTCATATGTCTCTGCATCCATCCAGGAACCTCCACATCTGGTCCATCTTCTCGACCATCCAGTCATTTGACATTCATGCACTCAACTAACTTGCAACCCACTTCCTTGCTCGGTCTCATCTGTCTATCCATCTGTCCATCCGTCCATCCATCCATCCATCCATCCATCCATCCCTCTACCTATTTTGTATGCCATTCACTTGTCTTCCCATCCACCTGTTCGTTATTCCTTCAATAAAGGTGCATTACTTGTATGCCAGACTCCAGAGTGGAGTGCAAACAGTGTAAATGCAAATGGTATTTTCTCTAGGCACATGCGGTGAGAAGCAGGTATGTAAGAGCTGACTACTTTAGAAGCTGGTGCTGGCCTTGCAGAGGATCTGACACATAATACAGATGTTTATCTCTTCAATGAACAGGTTAGCAATCACTATAGTAATAGTAAGGCAATGCTTTGGGTTTAAAGATGTGGTAGCTACCTATGTGGTTTAGAAGAATAGAAAATACTTCACAGAGGATGGGACAATTTGAGTTACTCAGGGAATGCTGAAGAGTAAAGTAAAAATGGAATTTGAAGACAATGGCAACTAGAATAAAATGATGTGTTCAAATAGAGGAGATACAAAGCATTATCTTTCCCATATGTGGAAATTTAAGGCATCATGCAGTAGTTCAAACATGTGATTTCGATATGTGCGTATTAGTAAGTTTCTAGTCAATTATTTATATATCTCCAGGATTTTCTTGAAATTCAACTATTGAAAGCACTGAAAAGTGGCAATGTGTCTCCATCTTTACATCTTTGTGCACTTATCTCCTTAGAACAAAGTCCTAATGTTATGATTTCTAGGCCACAGACACTGCTAGGCTTCTTTAAAAAAAAAAAAAAATCATTTGGCAAACTGCCCTCCAGAAAGCAATACTAATTTACATACTCAACAGTGGGGCATGAATATTCCTCCCATTTGGTTTATCGAATTCTTTTTTTTTTTATTTTTTTTTTTATTTTAGGTCCTCACTGACCTTGGAGGGTGAAGACCAAAATATTGGCTATCCTTGTAGCCCTTCTTTTTCTCTAATTTTTTGTTTTGCAAACTTATAGTCTTAACCCTCCAGAGGAAAAGCTTAGTGATACTATTACTTTATACCATAGGTACTTGAACTTAACATCACTGTATTGCTGAATACCAAACATCTTAGACTTAACATGGAATCAGTATTTTCCATCAATCACTGATATTCTAATAAATCCCTATAGAATGTGATAAAAAGTTACACATTTTTACACAGAAATTTAGAAATCTAAGCGTATACAAAATTGCAGCAGGTCAATCCTATGGCATTTTTCCTTATGTCTCACTCTTTTCATTTTAGGGAACGGACTACAGGGTGTTCGGGTTCTCACTGCTAGTTCAAACTCTAAGTGATCTGCCTGTTCACAGCCTCCCAAGAGCTTCGATTCCAGGCACGCACCACTGTGCCCAGTCTCAATTGCAGTCTCAGTGCACCCTGAGGGCAGGGCCAGCTCAGCAAGCCTGGGGATCAAACCCCTGACCCCTGTGCCTGCTTGTAGGTGCTTTAATTTGCTGAGCTATTTGGCAGGACCTATCAAATTCTTTTTAAATAACTTTGTAATTATATCAAGATTTGTAACCTTTTGTTTATAATAGTCTCCTCTGCATTTTGCTATTTGTCTGTTTTTACAGTTCATGTTTTAGTTTCATTTAGGCTTATGAATAGTATTAAAAGGAAAATGATAAAAAAAATAGATGCCACTTGTAGTGAAACTTGTCAATTTCCCTCTTTCTATTGTGTAAAGTGCCTAAGTTTCTTAGAAAGCTTAAAGGGACAACTAGTTCACATTACTGTAAGTTAGCTGGTCCTATTTCTTTTATGATTCTCTTGACCTGTAAATAATTGATTGATACCAAAGTACCTTTTCTATATCTCTCCTGCAGTGTGTGGGAGAGCTTTATAATCTGTTGAATCCTTTCAGGGCTCACTTGTGTAGCAGTTCCACAGCTTGATATGGGTCCTGCACCCTGTTTTAAACAGTCCCTTTCTCAGAAAGCCTCAGCCAATAGCCTCAGCTTCAAGATTATACATTTTTAGGGCCAGCAAGATAGCTCAGAGGACGAGGTGTTTGCTTAGGTAAGTGCAGGTGCTAGGGTTTGATCCCTGGCACTGCATGCCATGCCAGCCCCACTCCTGAGTGTGATGAGCTGGACATGAAGTTGGCATGGTGGCACACACCTGTAATCCCAGCACTGAGGAGGCTGAAAACAGGAGGATCACTATGAGTCTGAGCTGCGTAGTGAGACCCTGAACAAAAAACAAGCAAGCAAGCAAACAAACAAGCAAAAAACAAGCTCAACAGTTGGTAACTGAAGGACTGGCAGCTGCTTATAATCGTCTACCTTCTAAAGGCCATTTGTGGCCTAGGAGGCCCTGGCCATCCACACTGAGTATAGGCCTATGAACCTGGCACCCCAGAACCCAAGACCGGGCATTCATGTTTTTTCTCAAACATCAAGGAGATTCCGGTATAAACTCAAAATGACAACATTAGCCTGTGACATTCATCTTTGCCTTCATGTCATCCTGTTTGTGCCACAGTAGTTTTACTTTATATTCCCCTGTCCCAGTGTCCTTGATTCTTGGCCCCTGGATGAAGAAGCCTGAACTATACCTGAGACTTTGGGGCTCCCCTTCTGCTCCCAGAGCCGGAGGCTTTGGGTCCCTTTGCATTTTACTTTCCCTCTAAACGACAGCGCATAGCAATCTGGCTGTCCTGAGTTTCTGAATAATAATCTCAGACACAATGAGAGGCCCTGAAGCTGAGACTTTATGAGCAATTCCCAGGTGACCAATGCACAGCCACTGGCCATGTGGAAAGGGGAGATCACCAGCCTACCAGCCCAGAGTGTCAGACTCAATGGATGTCTTGCAACAGCAAACCCCGAGCCTCTTGGCATTGTGGGAAATCTCCTGTTTTAAATTTGGTTGCATGCTTCCACTCTTTGTTTTGTTTTTAAATAAAGCATGAGTGCACACACATACAGATGCACACAGACACTCTCCTGCAGAAGGGGCAGCTGCAGATAGTTGGCCTGCAACCTCTCCTGCAGAGGGAATCCTTGAGGACTTCAGCTATCTCCAACTCCCAGGGGCTGGATGGGGCAGATCCTAGTAGGTGAATGCAAAGCATATTAAAGCAGCAGAGTCCGAACCCTTGTGGGCCAGAAGAACTGCTCTCTCACTATTCTGGGTGGCTGAGAAGGTATATATCTGTATTAGAGGTACTCTCCAGAGATGCCCCTTCCCTCCTAGCTAGGCCTACCATCCTTGTGGGGCTTCCTGCTTTCTCTCCTCCCCCTGGGGACAGCCGAGGGGTCCAAGTACTTTGGCTACTCGATTATGGTTCCAAAGATCCACTAGACCCTAGTTCTGTTGACTCGCAGCCCCCTCATGTTATGAGGCCCTGAGAGCTGAGACTCAGGAGGTGCTCACTGCGGGTGATGCACCCCAGCCAACAGCTGTGTCCTCACCGTCTCGGTGACGTGCCCACATGCCTGTTAGTGCGCCTGGGTGCCTGCCACCCAGTGCCAAGCACGGGCCACTAACAGACTGCAGATGTGCTCTCCTTGAGAGCTATGCTCAGGAGCTGCCATGCTCGGGGCACCCCTTCCTGGGACAGGCCTCAAGCCCATGATCAGCTTCTAAGCAGCTCTAAAAGTCTCTAAACCCTCACCTCAGTATAGAGTCACTCTTGGATCTCTGTGCCATCCTAGACACTCTCAGGTACTCAAGCCGAGGACCTTGGCCTGGCTGTCCCTCCTAGCCCTACTCTATACTCTTCCGTGGATTCCCCTCCAGTGCTCCCACAGCAAGTGATCAGTACCTAAGTCATCAGCCTGGGCCTTGCGAGCCTAACCCAATGGAGAAGGTCAAATCTCCATCTTGTCTGACTTTGGTATCTCCTGCCTCAGATTTGGCCTTAGATCCTCACATGGACTGCAACAGGGGTAAAAATTCTTTTTGGATGAACTTGGCCTGGTCTGGGTATGGACATGTCTGGAGAGGGCTTGGAAATGGCAGCGCAGCCCTATGCAAGTATCTGCCCTAAAGCTTCCCACTGCTGCTTTGGGCTTTGAGGGGATGGCTTCAGGGGAAAGCTCAGGGAATCCCACCTGGCACAGCAGAGAGGGAGCATCTGGAGCTTGTTATACAGGAGTTGGCACAAGCTGGGCATCTTTCCAGGCTCAGAAGGTTTTAGGGAAATTCTTAGATGTGGGATGTTTACAAAAACTATGTCCCTGGATGAATCACCATGCTTCCCCCTAAGAGGTCCCTTGAAGTCCTCATGGAAGCCATGCCTCTGCACATCACTGTAACCAGAGCCACCTTGAGCTTCACAGATGAGGACAGTGGCGGCCCAGCCTACATCATTAGGTGACTTTGCTGACCAGGAGTGCATCTTTTCCTCCATCCCCTCCACCGTTGTCTATGAAATCATTTTTCCATGGGCTCCGAGGGCTGGGCCACTTGATTTTGCTCCCCACAGTGGACTTACATATTACATACCTATTTCATTTTGTGGTCACATGTTAATGTCAAAGCAGCTCTGAATGACACAAAAACTTTCACGCCCCATAAAGAAAATGCCCAAACAAGAGGAAATAGCCACACAGACCTGGTTCATTTTGTTAAAACTATGCCTTTGTCTTTTCAGGAAGAAGAGTCAGGTCACCCTGGCAAAGGACATCCCGGAATCTCTCTCCCTCTCTCTCTCTCTCTCTCTCTCTCTCTCTTTATGGGCATGTTTCTTTGGCTATTTTGATTTGCATATTTGAAAACAACTGAAAAAGCAATTAATTCAAATCTAAATAACTTCCATGCCCAGAATTATGTTTATGGTCTTCCAGCAGACAAATTTATGGGGACGTCTGGGGACCAGGCCTCTGACACAGAATAAGCATCAATCTCTCCTGGAGTCTGGTTGCGGGATTATTTCTAAAACTTGTGTGGAATGAGAGAGTGAAGCCACCACGGTGTTTAAGACCTAATGATAATTGTACACTTCCACACATTTAAATCACGGTGCAGCAAGAGGCAGGAATCTTGGCTTTTCCTGACCTGCTGAGCAGGGATGTTCCCAGAGGATGCTCTTCCTTCCGAGAAAAGAGCACACGGGCTTCTGGCTTAGTTACCATCCCAGGGAGGATTCTACATTCTACACTTTTTTCTTTCTTTCTTTCTTTAAATATAATTTACATAGAAGGGGCTGGCTGCCAACAGGATAATTGAGAAACACCTGGTAAAAATGTCTATTAATTGGCAATGTCTCTCTCCTCCCCGAGCCTTGTCCTTCAGAAAGGAAAGCATAAAAGAGGAAAAGCAAAGAAAGGGAATGAGGAGGAGAAAACGAGCAACCAAGAGAGCCTGAGATATATAATCACTGAGCCCAGAAAGAAAGATACATAATCTTCAAGGCCAGGCGGAAATGAGGCAGGAGTTTGGCGAGTGAGCAATGGTCTCGCCGGCGCAGTGGGAGGGGTTTCCATGTCACAACCTCCAGAATGATTTCTTTTTAGAAACAGGGAAAAGGCCGTTGAGTCCTACCATCATCACCTCGTGCTTAAATCAAGCTTTTAAATTTGTGAACGTTTTGTTGCGCAAACTCCAAGTTCCAGAAGAAGGGTACCTCTTCCTGGAGGAGAGGATGAGTGAGACTTTCTATCCCTAGATTTCCCTGCAGGGGCCTATCTAGGTCGCCGGGCTCCATCGTCCACCTGCCTGCGTCTGTTGTTCTCACTACAACTCCTCACACCGCACATTTGCCCAGAGAAATTCTCCAGAGAGCATTGGGGTGCAGAATGCCTGCGGTAGATTGGGTGCCGGGGTAACTTTCACCAGCAAATCTCTGACTTTGTTATTTCTGTTGTAACTAAAATCTGTACTGGACAAATCAGCAAGGAATTGCTCCTGGAAAAGATCAATGAATACTATATGAACTTCATTTCTCAAAAGAAAGTACTTAGGATGCCAGGTCTGTGGCTTTTCTTTGTCTCTTCAATAGATACTTTAAAGTGATGTATGTAAGCAGTCTTCAGAATCATATTCATAAGGTGAAAGAGATGTATGAAAAATAATTCTCGTCTTTAAATTCCTTTGTTTCTTTATGTAAAATCCTAGAGCTGAGATTATTTAATTTTATGGCCTGAGAAATCCACATCCTCTCTGGCTCGCATTTTTAAATGTGTACAAGTGAGAGAAACTAGGCCCCTGGTCTTCAGACAGAGAGAGCAGGAGGGTAGCCACTCTTCAGAGGCATTCAAGGGCCAGGGTCTCCCCTGAACCCCTGATTCTTCCCTGCACTCAAATGGAGCAATTCGCCTTTTTTGTGCATATACAATAAAATCCACCAGCTCCAAATGCACAGGTTGATAATTTTTTGACAAATATATGTAGTTTGTCATTACCACTACAGTGATAATACATAATTCCATCGGTATGAAAACATGTCCTAAAGTTCTTTTGCAATAAATTCATCTACCATCTCTGAAAATAACTGTTGTCAATGTATTTTTTTTTAAATTTTGTTATTAGTTTATTTATTTGATAGAGGGTCCTGCCATGCAGTTCAGACTCATAGTGATTCTCCTGCCTTAGCCTCCCCAGGGCTGGGTTTACAGGCATGTGCCACCATGCCCAGTTCGAGGGCCAGCACAGCATGTAGTATCAGGGATTGAACTTGGGTCTTTGCACTTGCCAGGCTGGTGCTTAGTCCTCTGAGTTATCTTCTCAGTCCCCTCACTGTCTTTCCTTTTTATTCTTTCCTAGAATTGAACAGTGTTCTATTATATCCAGTTTTATATGCTAAGTTTATTTCACTTAGCATAATATTTTTGAGATTCATCTATATTTTGGGTGGTTAATTCTATTTTTATTCATGAGTAATATTTTTTTGCATGAGTATACTACAGTTCATTTGTTCATTCACCAATAGATGGACATGTGGATGGTTTCTGGTTTGGATCTGTTCTGAATAAAGCTACTATGTATATACATCGTAATGCCTTTGTGGGGGATATATATATATTCTCTTACAGAAATTTGTAGAAAAGGAATTTGTCAGTTATATGGAAATTATGTATTTCATCTAGGAAACTGCCAAACTGTTTTCTCAAAATGCCTGTATCATTTTTTGAATTGTCAACAATCTATGTGGAGAAAAAAACATAAATCAGCGTATGAGGGTTGCAGTAATTCTATGGCCTGGTCGACACTTGATATTTTCAGGCTTTTTAAGTTGACTCATGTATTTAGTGGTATTTTGTTGTGGTTTTAAATTGCATCTCTGTAATGACTAGCAAGGTTGGGTGCATTTTGATTTGCTCACAGGCCATTTGTATTGTCTGTCTTCTTTCAATGATCCTTTGGGCCCAGACAAAAAGGTCTTTCCTAAACTAAGTCCAGAACAGGAGGGGCAGAAGACCTGGGGAGGCACTCTCCTCTCTTCCCTGAGCGGCACCTACTACTGGAAGAGGCAGGGCCTCAGAGAGGAACTTCTTGTGATGCATAGGAGCAAAGACAAAGGAAACTCGGAGTGAGGACCATGAGTCCTGAGAGACGGCTTTTGACTGTTCAGCCTCTCCTTAAGTTCAAACCTGTACCAGACAGAAAGTGAACACTTTGGTTTACTGAAGGTAAACATGACACCAGTAGAACTAATTTTTAACCAAGTTAACTCAAACCACACTAGCAGTCAACTAAAAGACTGCTATTTTATATTGTTTATAAAAATTACTTTTCCATGGGAATGCATAAATAGATGAAAAGTAAAATATCAATTGTTAGAAGGCTTGAGGAGCTGTGGTATATTAATGTGAGTAAAAGTAGAGTCTAAAACAAGAATACTCTTGGTGGCAATGAAAGACAGAATAAATTGATAAAACAATAAATTCACTAAAAAGAAAGTTCTAGATGTATTTTCTTGTTAATGGTGGACCAAAAAATAGAAGATGGACAATTAAAAAATAAAGTCATGCTTAGATATTAGGTTGAAAGGTACCATGGTCATTTAAAAAGGAAAAGGACGGAATTTTTAGATGATAGTCTCTTCAATAAAGGAGAGATCTGTGAGATCTATGTGGAGAAAAAAGTGAAACCCTAACACTTTGTGTCACACACTTAAAATAGGTCACAGACTTAACTGTCAGAGCTAAAAATAAAAACAGAAGCAAATGTGTGAGAAAAATTGGTGAATTCAAATGAGGTGACAATTTATTAGCCAGCATGCTAACAACAAGTATTTTAGCCAGTATATTAAAATTCAACACAAAAGTGGATAAATAAGATTTAATCAAGCTAGGTGGAGTGGTGCACACCTGTAATCCCAACACTCTGGAAGCTGAGGCAGGAGGGTCAATCTGATTTCAAGACCAACTTGCAGTGTATAGTGAATGAAGGCCACTCTGAACTACATAATGAGATCCTGTCTCAAGAAAAGATGAACAAATAAAAGATTTAATCAAAATTTCAGTATGTTGCTTTACTTTTCCTTTACTTTAAATTTTTGTTTTATTTAATTTTGAAGAAGGCATGGTTCAAAGCATGAAAAAGTAATCTACATATAGAGAGAAAATATTTGCAAGTTATATATATATATACATATATATATATACATATATATATATATACATGTATATATATACATATATATGCTGTATTAAAAAGTCAGTAAGAAAAGCCACAGCATATTATTTTTACAGATGAAAGCTTTGAGCAGATGCTTTATCAAAGAAGATATACATAGGAAATGACACTAACCTCATTATTCAATAGGGAAATCCAATTTAAAACCAATGTGAGGGCTGGGCATGGTGGCACATGCCTATAAATGCCCAGCCCTTAGGAGGAGAAGTCAGGAGGATCAGTGTCTCAAAAAGACAAAAAGAAAAAAAGAAAAAATTCTTTTAATATTTTGAGATAAGATCTTGCTAAATTGCTAACTTGTCCAGGCTGGGCTCAAACTTGTATTCTTCCTGCCTCAGCCTGTTATAGGGCTAGAATTATAGGCATGTGCTGCCATGGCTTGCTCCTTCTGTGCTCTCTTGAGGGCAAAACCTGTGAAAGAAACTAGGACAGATGAAGGTCAAGTTTAGAGATCTGAGAGACAGATTGCATGTGTTCATTTTGGGCACCTAAATCCAGCCACACCTGAATTTTCATTAGCCAAGAAATTCTCTTTAGCGTCAGCCAAAGCTGAATGTTGTTTATTTATTTATTTATTTATTTATTCATTCATTCATTCATTCATTCATTTTTTTTTTATTTTCTGTACCAGCAATAGAACTCACAACCTCACACTTGGCAGGCAGGTGCCCTGCTGTACCTCCAGCCCAAGAGCTGAACTTCTGTCACTTTCCACCTTCCTCCCAAACTCTGAAGGAAACCTATGCACCAAATGGTCACAATCCCCCTCCCGGATCCACTCTTGGGTCAACCCTTTCCACACTGACTTTTCATTGAGCCAGGGGACAGTAGTAAATGTGACAGAATTAGACCTTTAGAACATGCTAGTATACTGCAGCTTGTCCTCTCACTATTGTGGCCACTTCCATGGGGACAAACCAAGGAGAGATACATGGCCATTATCGCCATTGTCCCAAGTAAGATCCAGATGACTAGCCGGGTGTGGTGGCGCACGCCTGTAATCCCAGCACTTGGGAGGCTGAGGCAGGAGGACCAGTGTGAGTTCAAGACCAGCCTGGGCTGCAAAAGTGAGCTCAAGGCCAGTCTGAACTGCATAGCGAGACCCTATCTCAAAAAGACACACACAAAACAAAAACAAAAACACCATGAGGGCTCCTGGGTGTTGCTGAGTGGTAAAGATCATGCTTAGGAAGCTCAGAGACCTGGATCTGATCACCAACCCTCCATGTAATAATAATAACAATAATAATAATAATAATAATAATAATAATAATAATAATCCCTAATGATTAGCCATTGTACATGCCCACCACAACAGCTAAAATCAAAAGTTCTTAAAGTGCCACTTGTTGATGAAGAGATGGGAAAATTATAACCACCATGCTTTGCTAATAGGGGTGAAAAGGTACATGTACATTGGAAGAAAGTCTGGCACTTGTTAGAGCATTTAACCTGGACCTTTCTGCCCACCTTGACCTTATGTTTTACAAAAGAAATAGAAGCTTATGGGCATACTAAGTCCAATAAATAGTTGTATGTTTCTGCGTACGTTTCCAACAATAATCTCCAAATTCCGAACAACTCAAATATTCATCAGTTGGCTAAAATACACACACATTCATATTAATCCACAACAGTCTAGTTGTCAGTGATAACAGGGATAAAATACTGATTGAATGCAATATTATAGGTAAACTTCAAAACCCACAGGTGAAGTGAAAGGGCTGGCTGGCATAGCACACAGGTGCTTTAATCCTCTGGGCTATCTGGCTGGCCCAATCCTTGACTTTAGATTTTTTTTGAATATACAATGATGTGAAAGATATATACATTCAGTATAAAGTGTACTCTGAAACATAATCTTTCCACAGGCTGGTGACATGACATTTTTCACAGGATACTGGGCAGCCAGCAGTAGGCTAAAGTGCCCAGTCAACAACACAATCATGAGGGACATCAACTTTTATTTTATATCGTATTGCATGGCTAAGCTATGGATGGTATGCTAATGCCTTGATGCAACTTACAAGATTTCAGTTTAGAATGGATATATAGGGATGGAATCCCATTTTGAGTCCAGAAGTGGCTGAGAACACTTAAAATTAGCGACTTCTATTGGATGTGAATTACATCTCAGTTATATATGTATATATATATATATATATATATATATATATATATATATACATGTATAATCATTGTGTTCAATGGAACTTTGGGTAAATGATTATATAGAATGTGAAACCAGAAATATAAAATCTCATAGACTCAGTGCCACACAAATGATCCACACCATGGGCTATTATCTTAAGAGTGGAAATGGTGGGCCAGGAACATGGTTGATGGAACAGATTCTGTCTGGCAGTCACAAGGCTCTGAGTCTGATTTCTAGCCCCCTAACAGAGTGGAAACAGTCACCTAAGTTGCCAGAAGACGGGCTTGTAGAACAATCTAAGCCCCGCGCAGCATCTTAGTTATCCTTGTCGTTCCCTTATGAAGATTCAGCTTTCTAATCTACTAACAAGATGTACATTGTATGTTGCTCTTTACTTCATGATTTTGTTTTTCTTTATCATTCCACTTTAAAGCTTATCATTGCTATTTTCCACTTTCCTGTTTGGGCCGCAGTTTTGTTTTCACATACTTTTTTCTCCTAAAAATTGTGTTTTTGGCTCTACATTCTTCTCTTGAGCATCATTTTGATCATAGCCCTCCCCATCTGAAAGTGAAGAACATCTACTTTTACTGTTTTCTGATTTGATAATGGTTTGAATATTTTTCAAGTGGTCACTAACCTATGTGATCTTTATCTCAGTACATCTTTTGTTTGTCCCCACTCCCTGCCCTACGTATGTGTCTCCTTTTGCAATTCAGTTCCTTCTCATTATGGTTATAGGCAGATAATCATGTCCTAAATGATTTGTACTTTTTCCAATTTATTTTAATTTTTTGGTTTAATACATGATATAGTTTTTCCAATGTTTCATGCTTGTTAAATTCTTTGGTGATGTCAGGAATATAGCTGTGTAGGTATTAGTGTGGATTATTTATTGGTGTTGCTCAAACACTTGATCTAATGCATATTTTGTTGGATAGCTGTTTTTTTTAAATATCACTTTATAATCATGAATTTTGTGCTTTCTCTCTTTGTTGAAATGCCCATGTTGCTGGATCTATTTATTTTGGTTACCACTGCCTACTTAGATTTACTTTTTCATTTCCGTAAGCCTCTAGCTTGTGCACTGTTTCCATTTCCTTTATTTCCAGCCTTCCTTTAGAGTTTTGTCTGGGTGTGTTCTAAGGAATGACTGCATATTATTTAATAATTAAATCTGAAAGGTGTGTTGCCTAGAACAGCATATCAATTCAGAGCTTTCAAGAAGCAGACACAAAGATGTTATTACTCTGTACAATATTTATTGGAAGAGCATGGGTGAAGAATAAAACATTGAAAGGGGAGATCAGGTAGTGCCCAGAGTGACTACACTTTATCTGACATCTTGGAAAGCAACAGGAAAAGCAAAATGCAATGAAAAGGAAGGGTTACAGGCTGATGCTGAACTTCAAGAAAGTTTCAGCAGAGCCTTGGGAAATCTAAAAGCAAAGCTGCTAGCTGGAGATGTCTTTTGTCTTATAGCAGTGACATTGCACCAGAGCCTTCAGTAGCTCCCAAGGTATGGGAGACCTTGGAGATCAAATGGCAATGGATTCACAATGTCAGCTGGGGCCGTCAGCCCCCACATACCCTGTACTCGAGTTTCATGATTGCCTCATAAGATTATTTAGTTGATTCAGTGTCACTATTATTTAATGGAATTAATTCTTTCCACTTGATTTTAGGATTTCCATTGACTACAGGTTTTTTGTTTTTGTCTTTTTCCTTGTATTTTATTTAGGCTGATTAGATTTTAATTGTTCAGTTTTTCCATGAAAGTGATTTAGAAACTAGAAATCTTATTTATAATATTGACCTACCTATATGCTTTCAGCAAATAAAAGAATTGCCAAAGTAATATATGGCAACAGTCAAAGAATCAAGTTGTTTGAAAAACTTTACTGTTTAAGCAAAGGTCTTAGCCCCACACCCCCAAATTCCAGCCCAGTGTGCCGGACCCGAATCCTTGAGCTGTTTAAATCATCTTCATGTTATTTCCATATTTTTAAGTTGCTACTTTTGACTCATTGGTTCTTGATATTGTCCACTAACTGCTTACATTGTCTAAACACAATTTTGACTCAGTTACATCACAACTTATATTTATATATGCTTCTTTATAATGTACTTTCATCATTTCAATTTTTTTTTTTTACTGTTCCTCTGAGTTCTTAGCAAACATGTACACAGCACTTAATATGTGCCAGATACTATTCTGAGTGCTTTGCATTTCCAGGCTATTTAAAATGGAATTATGTAATGAGCCCAAGTTTATATGCTAATAAGTGTCAGAGCTGGGAGTTAATCCCAAAGTCCATGTTTTCACATGCTATCCCATTTCCTATTAGATCAATTAGAGATTAAAAGTTTAAATTCCAACTTTACAAAACAAAGCTATTATGCAATTCTTGGAACTTCCCCTGTTTCAAATTTCCAAATGTACTTGTTTTATTTTGTTATCATTCACGTTTAAGAACAAAAGTTACAACTTCTGTGACTCGCCTGTGGGTGTGATTTTATAAGTCACAGGCTAATAAATGCCTTTCATATTGTTATGATTCTATGAATTTTGCTGACAGAGGAACAAAATAAAATAAGAGGATGCATTTCTTTTAGCAGGAGATCAATGTCATGACCACTAAGCCACTCACTCAGGAAAGAATATATCTAGAGTAGAGTTCAACTTAATTCAGATTGAAAATAAAGCAAAGCAACTTACTTCATGAATTGTCTTTATATAACTTTCAGTTTCCCCACTGTCTTCTTCATTTTGTATAATTCTCCAATTATCTTTTTTTTTTTTTTTTTCCTGGAGGATGTCATCCTCCCACACTTCTTGGTTGGGTCACCTCTGGGGCTTGTTGCTCCCAAACATTCTGAAACAAGACTTAAATTTTTTGCTAGTTGGATACCATGTCTCTCTCTTTCTTGGCTCACTCCATTTTATTAGGACCATCAAATAAATTTCTAAGAAAAAAATTGAAGTTGAGGTAAATCTCCACAGTCACTCTAGTCATGAACACCTTAATTCTTCTCTTGTGCTTGACCCAGTATACACATAGCTTTACAATTACAAGTTAGAGATCATTTCCTGGCCATCCTCAGAATTTTGAAGGTGTATGCCAACTTTACTTGTTCAGTTTTTCCTTTTTTGCCTATGTTCAATGGAGAAAATTAGATGCCTTATGAAGACTAGTGCTCCATTATAGGGAACATTTTATTTCTGTTGCACAAAGTATTGAGATTTCATTATCCCGTGTGTGCTGTTTGTCCAGACATGGATGTATTTACACTTCCCATGCAGCATACTTTAACTGAAGATTCAGGTTTGTAAATTTTATTACATTTTTAATTTTCTCTTTCTCTTTTCACAGTTCTCATTTCTGGAATTCCTACTAGTGAGAAGTCATCTATGTTCAGGTTTTATCCAAGAACTATAGTAATTATATTTTCTATCCACACAGGTTTTGTTTAGATTACACCACCCGCCATAGATGAACACATTTTAATATTATGCTTTAGGTATGTCTGTCCCACAAGGGCTCATGTGCAGAGGCTCAGTCCCCCTCACCCTGAAAAGTCATGGAACCTCTAAGAAGTGAGCCCTTGCAGGGAGTATTTAGGTGACTAAACAGGCATTTCTTGGTAGTGGCTTAGTTCTGATGGGACTGGATAGTTACCACAAGAACGACTCTTATAAAATGAGCTCTGTTTTCTAGGATGATTTTGTTGCTTCTGATTTTGCAAGCATTCATATCATGTGTCATTCATAATGTCATGACAGCATGAGGTCTTCACCAGATGTGGCTCCCAAGTTTTAGACTTTCCCACATCTAAAACTATAACCTTCCCAGCCCTGTTGTCCATATAAAGTCCTCAATCTCTAGTTTTTATTATAGTAACACAAAATGGACCAAGGCTTCTTTAAACCCTTAAATATTCACAATATCTAATTTAAAAGAGTCCAGAAATCTTAAGGACTGTGTAGAACAATTAATATGAAAACCCAGTAAATCACACTACCAGAATACATGACATAAACATGTGAGCTTTCAGGAAAATAAGTACCAGTATAAGATACTTCAAAGGCTTAAGTAGTATCTTCACCTAAAAAGTAATAAAGAAGCTTAATAAATTATCACTATTTCAATTGAATTAGTATTGCAACAGATTGAGGTAAAGAGCTATTCTAAAGAGAATATAGATATAATGAACAAGATAAGATGCTCAAGGAATAAGTCTAGGGCCCTAAACATGGGAATAGTAGAAAGTATGGCAAATGAAGAATCAAACGTACAAGAAGTGATCACTAATCAAAAATAGAGTACATCAGCTCTCTGCACTGCAAAACTCTGAAGACTTTTGAGTGCTTAAAGAGGTTGGACTAAGTTGATAAAGCATATACACGAATAAATAAAATCTAGTCCTATTTTGTAAAATTCATGAATGCTAAAAAAACCCTTATTTATTTATTTATTTATTACTTTTAATAAGAAATAACAATGTGACAGTTTCAAAACACGTTACTAGTACATTACCAATAATTGATACAGTGCATATTGTCCTCATAGTAGTTATTTAGAGCACAGAATGCAGACATAATTTTTCTAATCATTCTTGATATAAAAATTTCTTCTCATTGAACTAAGAGAAAGTAGTGGTATTCACAGTCTAATATTCCACAATTGTAGTGGGTTATTGGCAGAACTGGCAATGTTGGCAGCTGTTGATTTAAGCCTCTTACAGCTTAACATACTAATCTAGCTTTACTTTTTATGCCTCGTGGTTAAACCTTTCTGCTGGGTGGTTAAGAACAAGTTAAAGCAAAACCTGTATAACAGAACATGCAACTTTTTGATCTCCCAAGGTCAGTCAAAGGTCAAGAAAATAAAATTTGTAAGTACTTCTATGTGAAGTTAATGACCTAAGACTTTTTATCTGTAGCATTGGAAGCTGGAAGACAACGAAATTAGGTCTACAGATAAGAGAATGAGTCCACTGCTTCAAATTTCTAAACTCATTTAAAGGTACAATAAATCTAAGAGTATAAAAGAAGTGCACACAGGGATTTAAAACACACAACGTCAATGCACCATCTGAGATGAGTTCTTTAAAATCGCTAGTCCTTTAGTGAAAAACTAAAGATGGAGGTGATAACAAAAAGCACATGCAAGCTTGTTTTAAGCTTCATCATATTTATAAAGAAAAACAAAAGTTGCATAAGTAATGGAAATTTTAGCCTACTGTCATCTCAGCACTCTAGGAGGCTGAGGCAAAAAGATCTCAAATTTGATCTCTGTCTGGACAGTTGAGTGGTATAGAGGTATCCTGTTTCAAAACAAACAAACAAACAAAACCCTGGGGATGTAGTTTATTCTAAAGGCTCTTGGGTCAACTCCCAGGGCTACAGAAAAGGAAATTCTAATAAGCAAGTCACTTGAATAAATTCTACAACTAGGAACAAGTGATAAGGGAAAGACACATCCATGATTATATGGAAAGCAAGGAGAACACATTGGAAGAGTTGAGGGAAATAAAATTATTCTGCAGTTCTCACATTAATGGAATTCAGAAAGAGAGGAAAGGAGAGAAGGAGAGAGAGAAGTTAGGGCACCAATGTATTTGAAAAACCACATGTTTATGGAAAGGAATTGGTAATTTGTTTTCAAATGATGCTATGTTGATATGTATAAAGGAATAGAGAAAGGGAAATTGTCATGTATGTAAAGGGAAATAAAATAGAACTTAACAGTGAAGACAAAAGTCGGCTGAAGAGCAACATAACCAGGCCTGCAAATAATAACAGAGAAACAGAGTCAAGCTGCAGACATGAAGTTAAGTTGAAGATTTATACCAAAAGATCAGTTCCCACTGACAAGGAAAATGAACTGAATTTCAGCAGTTACTTGAGTTGTTGGACTGAAGACCAGGAAGTTTTCAGGTCAAAAAGTAAACCCATCTCTCTGTTGCTCACAATAACTTGCTTATAATAAAATATGAAAAATTAAAAACACAGGGAACGTGGTTATGGGTTTGAATACTTAACTATTCTAGGAAATAATTTTTTTATGCTCATCTATGAGCTCAAATCAATTTAAGTCAAATATCTCAACATTTATGGGCATTTATTGCTGTAGAACTTGAAAAGATGATTTGAAATTATTTGAAAAAATACAGTGCCAAGTATAGCCAAGGCAGTCTAGAAAGAGAGCATAATATTAAGAAGATAAAAAAGATGATATATTTATCTTTATATAGCCAATATCACACTAGTTTCATATATCTATGATACATGGGAGATCAATGCAATCAAATGGGAAACCCACAGAGATATATTATAGCAGAACAGGGGAGGAAAAGGGTTTTGAATAAATGATTCTAGATCACAATGATATTCATATAGAAATACAAATAAAAATTTGATGCTTACATCTCTGTGACCTAGAAATCAACTTTGGTTGAATTGTAGAGCTAAATATGAGAAGCAGAACTATAAAGCATTTAGAAAAGAATATAATAGCATATGTTAAAGACTTAGAAGTACAAAATGTTTTCTGAAACAGATACAACATATAATAATGATAAGGGCAAATGCAATATTTTATCATATCAAAATTAGGAAGTTCCATGTGCCGTATGAAACTAAGAACAGAAACCATAGAAATGGAAAGTTGTGTTTACAGCATGTGTGACTAAGCACAGTATTTTTTACCTGGAATACGTGGGATTGTTTTAAATATATACATGGAAAAAAACTAATGGAAGAACAAATTATTTGGGTAGAAATTTGATAGGGGCATGCAAATATATATATGAAAAGTTGATTGCTTTATTACATCCAAGGAAGCCGGTATTTCCTCAATTTGTCTCACTTCCTTCACTGAGCCTAGACCAGAAAGTTTGCTTTCTTTAGAGGGCATTTCCTATACTCAGCTGAGGAAGAGTCGGTTTATAGATAAGAAGAAAGTGAAAGGAGAGATGAGCAGTGACTTCCCAACAGCCGCTCTGAATGCCACCTCTAATTAAATTCCTTAGGATCACTCCTGGCTTGCCTTTTGGAATTTCATGGTATTTGCTTTTCCTCCAGAATAATTGTGAACTGCTGAAGCAGGCTCATATACACTGGTTATTGCAACCCATCCAGTTACACCAATTTCTCTGTCTTAAGCGAGTCCAAGGAGGCACAGCATTCATAGAACAAGTTTAGTCAAGCAACTTTATCACTCAGTGGTAGGCACCAAGGGACAGTAGAATAATTCAAGGCACGCTGGTAACCCCAACTCAACAAAGCTGTCCAGAGTGGAGTCTGTCTACATATTCCTTGAGCTTTACATACAGAGCCACCAGATTGACCCAACGGAAGTGTTAGAGGCTGTCCTATTCAAGGAGGGGTATGAGGAGCTAGGGTTCTGCTCAAAGCAGTTTTCCTTTCTACCAGGATGTCTCCAGCACATTCTACACTTGTACTTGAAAAGCACATATGAGGAAGAGAGAAAAGCTGTCTTAGCTAGGTCATCCAGAGATTCTGTCCCGTAACATATGTAGAATTGTTGGCTATAAATTGTATGGTTTCTTTCTCTTAAGAATTCTTTAAATGTTCTGGATTTGGTTTTTTTAATTTTTAACATATTTATTACAGGGTCTATAGGATGTCACTACATAGATCAGACTCGTGGTGATGCCCCTGTTTTCAGCCCCCCAGACACTGGGATTATAGGCATGAACTACCACACCCAGTCTATGTTTTGGTCCTTGAATCCATATTTTTTATTATTGAGTTTATGTAGTCAGTTGTATATATTTTGTTTAAAACATTTACTTATTTTAAGGAAGAGGCTGAGTAGTTTGATTTTATTTATACAGTTCATCTTTTAGAAAAATATTAAATTATTGAATAGTATTTATAGTACAGAATATGTCAGGGCATACTCTCATTCTTCAAGATTTATCCTTCAGAGAAAGTCATTCTAACATTTTTAAAAATTTTATAAAATTTTCAAAAAGACACACCTTTACATCAGAAGTAGACATACATGTTTGTATATATGTATATACGTATATGTAAGTTTTATGTTATGTATAAAGTACTTCAAATTTTATTAGGTTTTTTTTGACCTATCACTTTCTGAGGTTAATTTATGGAAGAGCATCTCTCACAATTCTTCACAAGAATTGGAAGGTGCAATAGTAAGTCAGGATCAAGTTGGATACTACTCAAATAAATATTTTTATTTTCTTGGTGGTCACAGGAAAAAAATTGCGGTCTTATTAATTAGACCTTGGAGAAAAAAATAGAGAAAAGGAAAGGACCACTAGAAGTGGGCTGGGGCCAAAGTATAGCTTGGACCTGTAAGAGATTTCTACAAGGAAACTTTTCTGTGTGCAGGCAAGCCCTGAAACCCCATCACCTGAAAATGCTCAAAATGTTCAAAACAGTTTGGCATTCACTGTCCATATTTATCTATCAGTGACCTTTGTAATCACCCTCTCCTGAAAAACCATTCACAGTTCTCTGTGGATGTGGCTGGATGAGAGTTCTCAGGTCTAAACGTGACAGGAAACTCTGGGAATGTGGATACTTTGGGTACAGATTCCAGCTGTGGTCTCTGGTCATTTAGCTGATATCTTGTTACTTCATTGGAGCCTGTGGCTGATTCTGCATCAACTCAAAACTTTCAGGCAAGAAAGTTATGATTAAGTACTCCCTAAAATCCCCAAGTGCACACTAAAACACATAATGGTCCATGAACTATAGCAGATGCGATGTCTGGTACCCACTCTGAGGTTGCTCCCAGCTCTATGCGATAGTCACCTCCCATTATCACCAAGTCTGTAGTAAAGTTTTATTGCCTACGAGAGCCTTTGGTGAGAGATTCCTTGGGAAATAAATGAAGAGATGAGAAATGTCCATGAAAAGTGGTGGGAAAAGAAAGCGATGCTATAATAAAGAGCTGAGCAGAGGTGCCTGGGATCACGGTGGGAAAGGCAGCACAGGGGGTTATAGCCATCACCATGACCAAGCAGGTAACCCTCCCTGTCCTCCAGAAAAACACAGAATGCCTTCGGGAGGGCACTGAACTTCTGCCAGCCAACTGGGCACCCATGGTTTATATTGCTAAAAAGACAGATGACTCTTTTTTCATTACTGCCTAAACAGTACCATGCAAGAGTTATTTATATAGCACTGACTTTGCATTAGGTATTGTAAACAGTCTAGAAATCCCTTACATCACACAAGAGGGTACTTGCCGGTTATGTACAAATGCTATGTCATCTCATTGAAGAGACTTGAGCATCCATGTATTTGGGTGTTAGCAGAAAAATCCTAGAACTTTCCCATGGATACAGAGGCATGACTTTATTTTAAGCTACTTGGTCAGCACGGGTACTGTACCTGAGTGAGGTTATGCAGGCCATACTCATTGTCCAAGCTTACAGGGTACCTGACATACTGTTGCCTTATATTCTTACATCACTGTCAAATACATAGAAAAAAATAATAAGAATCTTGGGACCGAGGAGATAGCTCAGCCACCTAAACACTTGCCTACCAAGTGGAAGGACCCAGGTTTGATTCTCAATACCACAGGCCATGCAGGCCCCACAATCCCAGGTGCACCATGCTGGCCATGCCTGCAACCCCAGCTCTGGGGAGACTGAGACAGGAGGATCACTGAGTCTGAGCTGCTTAGCAAGACCTTTTACCAAGTATATCTATTTCTCTCTCTCTCTCTCTCTATATATATATATATATATATATATATATATATATATATGTATATATATATGAAATATGTTTTTAAAAGTAGGAAGAGCATCATTAGGAAGAGGCACCTTTCCTGATTTGCATAGCCTGGAGTATGGATTAGAGTCGGGCCCAGTAATGAACAGTTTGGGACCGTAGTGTTCCTTTGTCTATATGCATTGAAGGATTTCATACAAATCAGTGTGGAGAAATCAATGAAGATTCAGTGTAGACACAAAGAATGACCAACCAGCCTCAAAGTGACTGGTACATAGATCTCCATTGCCCAGTATGGCAGCCTCCATACATACATTGAAATTGAAATGAAAAATAAAATTAAAATTGGTCCCCCAGTTTCCCTGGCCACACTTCCAAGTCCACTCATTGAATGGGTCAAGCAGCTGCTTGATAAGGGACAAGGTGAATGCAGAGCACATCTATGAGGATAGTAAGTGGTGCTGGAAGCCATTGGTGGAGACAAAAATGATCAGGTGAGTGTTCCTCTTCTGTCCTGTGGGGACAGATGGGTTGAATATGGCCCTCACCAAAGGTCCCAAAAACTTGGTCAAAGGAACAATTTTCCTGTGCTCTACTACATGTCAAAATGTACACATAAACTCTTCCCATGCTTGGGTGCTGTTAGCAACCCTACTTTACACAGGTGCTTGATTGAGCTGTGCTGTTATTATACATCGCCCACCTTATCCAGAGCAAATGTCTCCACACTCAGAAAAATTACATGACAGAAAGCCCCAGATGTATGCACAGTGCTCCCTGTGAAAACCAGTCTTAGTACATTGAATTTAAACCAAATACATTTTGGAAGCAGTGGTTTCAATTGTTGTAAACTACAGAACACATGGAAAATCCCTGGAGAAACAGATGTTAGGTCTTCTGATAGCAGTAAAACATGCAAAAAAAAAATCTTGTAAATATGAACAAACTTGACTAATAGAGTATTCAGCAGTTAAGGAGATCGGAATGCACGGTGGATGTCATTTGGCTTTCTGAAACAGTGGCATGAGTGTCATTAAAAAAGAAATATTCTTTTAAATGTCTGTTATTTAGTTTTAAAATGAAAAATATTGAATAGTTAAACTTTATTAAGTGTAAAATTGGTTTTGAGAGTGCTTTGGAATGGCAGCTACCAGGAAGAAAAACTTGAAAAGTCATCGAAAGCAACTGCTTGGAAGAAAAAAAAAAAAAAAAAAAATTCAGGAGGCTAATTTTAAGGGCCAGGTGCAAGATGGAGGTTGTACATGTAACCCAAAGGCTATGGCTGGCTCTGGTCTCACAGCCCAGGAAATGCTACACTGATGGGCAGGACCTTGCCAGAAGCTCAAGGACCGCTGTTGTGTGTGCAGACCATCATACCTTGGGGGAAACTGAGGCACGGCTGGTTTTTCCCTTCCGACGTTCTTTCTTTCATCCTGCTGTTTGTGAGAATCTATGCGATTATTTCTAGAAAATAAGGAAGATGAGAGTGTATGATGTGGTAAAGGAACAGCAAGTATCCCAGCTCACTCTCTGAGATAAGGAAAGTCCAACCAAGGTTAGCTCTCTAAGTACTTTGATCTCTCTCTGTCTCTGTCTCTGTGTCTGTCTCTGTCTCACTCTCAACACACGCACACACACACACACACACACACACACAGTCTTACTTTTCTCTCCTTGCTGGGACAAATACCCGACACACAAGCTTAGGGAAGGAAAGGTTTATTTAGCTCACAGTTACTAGAAGTTTCATAATTGAAACTAGCCTGAATTACATAGCAAGACCTTAAGACTACGCAGCCATGTCCAGAATGATTCCTTCCATACCTCCAAGGGAGCTCGTCTATTGGGGGCGGGGGAAACCTCTGACAGTCGTGCTGTCAGTTTAATGGTTTGCCCCTCTCTTGGCCACACCCCTCAAGCCCTGCCCTGGTCCTTTGGCCCCACCCTTCAAGTCAAGCACTTTACAGCCCCATGATTTACATGAGGCTTTGGGCAGACAACTAGATACAAAGCATAACACACACACACACACACACACACACACACACACACACACAAATATAAGGAAATCAGGAGCAATGAGGTTTAATGCAGAAATTGTAGGGCATAGCACTTATTTGTATCTTAGTTACTTTTTGCTCGTTGCTGGGACAAATACCCAACACTCAAAATGAAGGAAGGAAAGGTTTATTTAGCTCACAGTTCGTGGAGGTTTCAGTCCATATTCGGCTGGCCCAAGGCTGAGTGGAGCAGGGCGGAGAGCATCCAGTTCATGGTGGCAGAACAGCAGCAACATCTCGAGTCTGTCTCTCTGCCTCTCTTTATATTACATTCAGGCTCTCCGCCTTGGCCTCCACCTTAGGCTACACCCATAATCCCAGAAGTACTTCAACCCATAATCCCATCAGTACTGAAACCCATAGTCCCAGGGATCATGGATCAAGGCTCAAACTCTAGAAGTCCCCGCCCAATGACTACATGAGGCTTTGGGGGGACAACTAGACATAAACCATAACAATTTGTTTCTGGATTTAGGAGCATATATACATAAACAGGGGTGTTTAAATTATAACTGGACTCAGGAACTGATGTCCTTATTTTAACATGCATTATTCTGGCATCTTTGTGGGTCCCCTTGCACTGGGATGCACTTGGTAAATACATATAACATCAAAGAAGAAAAGGCCTAACTCGTGGGATCAAATCACTAGCCTTTATGATTTCCCCCTCCTTTGCTTACCTCTGATGAAGGGCCATACGCTTGGCATCCTGGGCACTTTCATTGTGAGTTTCCCTTGATGACTTCAAGCCTGGAATCTGTTGAGAACAGGCTTGTGTGTGATTCTCCTCTGCATCCTCATTAGTCAGCATACATTCCTTCTGTAGTAGATTCTACCAGAATGCATGAATGCATGGGCATTTTGGACCAGGAGATTTTGTGGGAGCTACTGTAGCACCTATTGCTGCTATGGTCTGAATATAGTTTGAATGTATCTCCAAAACTAATGCATTGGAAATAGCAAAGCTACTAAGGAGTAGTACCTTTAGGATGTAGAGCCTACAGGGGTTTTGATGGCCATTACGCTCCAAGAGAATTAAACTCACAAGACTGCATTAGTCAGCTTCCCATTGGTGGGATAAAATACCTGGCACGTGCAACATAAAGGCAAGGATTATTTTGGCCCCCAGTTCTGTGGTGATTCAGTCCAGGTTCAGCAGGCTCCAAGGCAGAAGCAGCATGGGGCAAGAGAGTGGGAGAGGAAAGATGCCCAATCCATAGCAGCTGGGAATCAAAGAGCAAAGGAAGGGACATGGGAAGGAGAGTTGCCCTTCAAAGAGTGCCTTCAACTTCCCAGTGCCTCACCTCTTCCAATCAGCTGCCCTGCAACTGCCCAGTGCCCCACCTTCTCCAATCAGCTGCCCTGCAACTTCCCAGTGTCCCACCTCCTCCAATCAGGTGCTACCTCCTAACAGCACAGCCAGCCCCTGGCTGGTCAATGGTGTAGTCCACACATGAGATAGGACCCCTTGATCCAATCACCTTCCAAAAGCTGTACCTTTAAGTGAGCTTTTGGGGCTGGGAGACACACTGTACATACACCCAAACCATAACAGACCTTGAGTTAGGGCTCATGAAAAGGTTTTTATAAAAGAGAGAGTCATGCTCCCCCTTCCACCTGGTTCCTGTTCCACACCTCTTAACATTGCCATGCTGGAAAATAATTTCCAATGCATGAGTTTTGGAGAGACACATTGAAATCCTCTCACCTGTACTTCCACTATGATGCCACCACCATTAGGCCCTTAGTGGAGACTAAATCAAAAGGAATGAATGATCTTTAAAAAAAAAAAAACAAAAAAAAAACAAAAAACAAAACAAACAAACAAACAAACAAAAAAAACAGATTGCAAAACTATAAGCTAACAAGCCAGTCTTCTTCAAGAGTTCCCAGCTTCAGGAATTTTGTTACAGTAATGTAAAACTAGCATAGTTGCCTAGTCAGTGTAGAGCACTTTATAGTGATGTTGTACAGTTGTATTTATTCATTCAATAAATTCCTTTCTCTAAAAAAACAAAGTCACTCATGATTGGTAACAAGCTAAAAAAAATAAAAAATAAAATAAAAACCAAAGAAAAGAAAATGTAATCAAGTAATAACTGTGTGATAAGGCTTCCTCGTGTCATATAATTCTAATAGAAGGTACAAACCTCTGGTATAAATTCACGGTGTGACTTCAACACTTCCCAGAGCATTTCATGGCAAACACAACATTAAGTAGATTTTCTAATCAACAAACTTTGTTAAAGTATATTTATTGATTGTTTGCTATGGGTTTAGATTACACTGTCTCGAGGGCTCTCATCCTGGTAGAGACTAAATTTTCCAAAACATAAATAGCCAAGATATTCAAAGAAAAGCCGGTTATGTTTTCTAGAAGTACAAAAAGAAGTGGCTTATCAATTTATTATATATCTACTTTTGTATTTTAATGAATAGTTATAGTAGTATTTACCAAATTTCTATATTAAAGAAAAACAAGTCAGCATTTTATGTAGTAAATACTGAATTGTGCCATTACCTACACATGTGCTGGTTTTGTATAAATACAGAAATTTGATTTTGCATTAAAACTATTCACTACAACTGAAAGGAGATGAATAAAGGATAGTGTAGCACTTGTTCGTTAAGACTCTATAAAAAGAAAATACACGTCCGTCATTTCTTTCTTAAATTTAGCCACAGGAGATTCATACATGGAGGTACTTTTATTTACTTCTGATTGGCTAAGAACTTGGTGGAAGTCAGTCCAAACTGACAAGGACTTTCCTATTCTCTGTCTGGAGCTGGATGGGAAAAGCTGTAGTTAAGGGAGCAGAAGTTTCTTGAATTAGGACTTGATCCTTGGTGTTTTGTGTACCTAGGGCTTCCTGCTCCTGGCCTCCAACACCTCCACCCTACCCACCACTCTTCAGGGTCCAGTCTGCTTATTTGGGCAAACCATTGATGTTTGCCTCAAAGGCCAGACTGGTAGAGAGATCCTGTCAATATCCCAGCAGCCCCACTCTGGAAACTATGTGAAGACAATTCCTCTTTGGACCCATTTAAATGTGCCCCACCCCCAAATTTCACCTGCTTAATACCCCACAACTTCATAGATTTTTGGTATATGGAAGTGGGGCTTTTGGGGGTAATTAAGATTAAATAAGAACATCATTATGGGACTAGGGGTCGTAGAAGAGGAAGAGGGACCCGAGGTGGGAAACACTAGATGGCGAAGGCGTGAATAAAACATAAAACATACGGTCCACATGGAAATTAAAAACAGTGATTACGTGAAAGACACATTGCCATTAATCCTACTTAAAGCCCTCACCCCCTTATTTCTGTCACATTTATCCCACCTTTATTTCCACTTTGTGAAGCAATTTTGGAGGTCCTCTTTGATGTCTTTTTGTGACTTCCTCGATGTCCTGGATCCACTCAAGATGTTTATGGCAATTTCTGTCATATAAAGCCATGATGGCGTGCGGTCATGTCTGCATTCATTTTATTCTTGGTTCTGGCATCATTCAACTTCTGACCCTTCCCCAGAGTCAAAATGACCATAAAAGGTAAAATCTTTGAATCATACTTGCATGACATAGCCAGAAGGTCCCACCACATGCAGAGTAGATGCTGACACCATTCTCTCAGAGTTCCAACCTTGAGCCAAATTAAACGTCTATTATCTTTCTGTTACTCAGTCCATAGCATTCAGTTACAGCAACATAGAGTGAGGCAATCCATATAGGTGTTCCAGCCTGGGGAGCAGCTTGTGGAAGGACCATAGCCTGGGGATCTGATAGCCCTGAGGCCCGCTCCCTACCAATGGGCCCAATGTTGGTGGATACATTCCATCTCCTTACATCTCTGCGGGACCATCCTGAGGTAGTCAGGAACTCCAGCGACATGGAGCCCCTGCTGCTCATAGCAGCAACTCTCTTGTCCTAACTTTGTTGGTTTTCTAGCTTCTGTGTCTCCCTCCCTTTCCCTTTTCTGTGCTTGCTGGGGTCATACTCACATAAACTACTTACCCACAGTTCTTTGTCTCAAAATGTATTGAGGAAGATGTCAAGTCATTTGCATTGTGATGGAAGACAGTTATCAAGAATATTGTCAGCTTTCCGCCCACACCGCTCCATCAGGAAAAGGGTCCCTGTTCTGTGTGTGCCCCTGCACAGAGCACCTCTGATGGGGTGGAGGATGTCAGGGAGCCCCATCTACAAACACTGGGTCTTCTGGGTGGTAGCACTAGGGAACCTCACAGACCTCACCGTGGCAGGAACCTCAGAATGAGCAAAGGTCCAAGGTTGGTGAGTCCCAAGAAAAGGCAGAGAGGCTGGAGACTGTGCCGCTGACTGCCATCATTTTGCTTTCAACTCCAAAAGAAAAATTCTAGGTTCATGACCCTCTCCCCTGCTCCATCTTATCTCAGTGAAAGGGACATTTTTGGAGATGCCCTCTGCAAAGTCACCACCATGGAGTCAGCCATCCTTCCTGGGGACCTAGCGGCTGTTTGTCCACCTCTGTCTACCTTCGCACTGCTCATCACTCCCTTGGCCCCCTGCTTCTGTTCTCTCCTGCCCCTCCTGCCTCACTTCTTTTCATCCCTTTTCCTCCTCTTCCTCTTCCCTTTCCCCTTCCCCTTCCTTTCCTTCCCTTCCCTCTTCCTTCTTCTTTCTCCCCACCTCTCTCGCTCCGTTTACGTCTGCCTTTTTCTTTCTTTTCCCTCCCTTCTTCGGGCTTCCCCTGCTCTCTGCTTTCTTTCTCCAGCCCCTGCTGCTGCCTACAGAATCTCTTTCCCCTTCCGTCTCACTGCCCTTGCAACTTCAGTAGTTGGTGCCTCTGCAGGTCTTGGCGCTCACAAGTCTGTCTACTTCCCTCATAGGACGAACCCCATCTTAACAGTAGTAAAAAGGAAAAACACACTTCCCCAGGGAATCTTCTCAACAGATACTCCCCCACCAGGGGAAGCACAAAGCATAGCTGAAATTTTGAGGGCAGGTAGGACCTCCTAGGGACTTGTTGCTGAGCAAAGAAGCCAGAACTACTTCTTGAGAAATAGAGCCAGTTTTTTGTTTTTTTCATTTTCCTTAAAACAAGCTGTCTAACTTCCCTGCCAGGCCCTGCCTCCGCGCTCCTTCCTCTCCTCCCCCTCCTTAGCAAGGTCACAGCCACAGCGGTAGCACAGTCTGCGTTCGTTTAGTATGTGGATGAGCAGGGAAGGGGCAACTTTCCTTCGCATGCACTAAACATCTTAAACCACTTCAGGGGTTTGAGGAAACCCAGGTTGTATTTTGCCAAGCATGTTTCCCTTTCATTTTCATACCCAAGTGTATTCTAAAGGAAATGAAACCCACATGTTTCTGATCATTTATACTTAAATCATCAAAATATTGCCTTTTAGGGGCTTTGTGTGTCAGGAAACCCTTTGAACCTTTTTCACAGCAGTGCTCACTGCCTGGTGGAAAGACAAACAGGAAGTAGTGATCTGTAGAGGGCATTCTCACTGACCCCAAAAGGGTCCAGGGAGTTTAGGTCAGCCCCTCCTTCTGCATGGGCGTAGGCTGGGGCCTGGGGATGGAGTGCAGGGCTGTGTGCACAGCACCAAACATCTGGGTTCCATTCCCGCCAGTATCTGGGGCTGGCTTTCAGATATTGGGAGCAACCATTAAGCCTCTCAGGTCCTCAGTTTCTGCCTAAGTCAATGAGAGCTTCTAGAGAACCAGTGTAGTTACAACACGGTGGAAGGGGGGAATGCATCAAGATGCAAAGCCTCTTAAGAGACACATCTGCCCAAACACAATGTGTAGCCTCATTCATTCTGTCACAAACAATCATTCTTCCGACTGGCACAGAAGAAAAGTCTAAACAACAAAGAAAGCACTCAACACATGAGTGAATTTAGTGCGCAGAGGTGTTGTGGACTCCATTTGGAGAGAGCGCCTAGGAGCAGTTAGAGGCAGTTTTAAAGACTGGGCTGTACAAACTGCTCATTGCCCTTCTCCTTTCTAGGTCTCAGGTTCCTCCCACAGAAAACAGGGAAGAATTAAGCTGTCACCAAAAATTCTTGTTGGGATCAACGGACAGAAAGCTGGTAACTACATGGACCAGGATAGGTGACAAGAAGTTGACCAAGCCCAACCTTTGACCCAATACTGTCTGTCACCTGATCTCAAACAAGAGGACTCACTCAAGTAAAGGGCTGAAAGTGAGGTGGGGTGTTTTGCATAGAGGTAGGAGTTGGGCGCAGGAAAATCATGTCTCTCTGATCCAAATTTGCCCCTGCCTTTTCCAAGTACATGACCTTGGAATTGATCTTCACTCCCCTGCCTACAGTCTGATGTCCCAGTCACACCAACACCTGAGCTCTCTTAGAACAGTGCAGGGATGCAGCCCGAACTGTGAAGCGCAAGCGCGCTGCAGCTTCAGCAAACTCACACGGCATCTCTCAATGTCAATCCTTTCTCTCATTATTCTTAGAGGAACGATGCCTACCTGTATTTTCCTCAAGGCGTTGAGCAGGCCTAGTGCCATAGTTTGGGGCTAGAGTGTCCTTCAAGGCTGTGTGTTAAAAACTTGGTCTTCAGATTGACATTATGGAGAGATCAGAGAAGTAGGGCCTAGTGGGAGATTTTAAGCCATCAGGGCCATGGCCTTAAAGGGAATAACAAGGGTCCAACCTCAACTTTTCCTTCATCTAGCACAGTCTTGCTCTACCATGTGCTTCCTGCCCTAACTTGTTTCAGACCCGAAAATAACAGTGACCAATTATGAACTGAAACCTCCAAAACTGTGAGCTGAAATAAACCTCTTGTCTTTATAAGTTGATCATCTCTGATATTTATTTCAGTAAAGAAAACCTGTTTAGAACACTTACGGAGGAAAACTATAGACATGCTTTTGTCCTGTAAAAGTACCTCTTGGGGATGACAACTAGCAAGCAAACTGGATAAAAAAATAAATGGAAATCACTGATAGTGGCTTCGAGGGACATGGAGTAGAGAAGGATCCTGAGGCTGGATCTGGACCCATCAAAAAATAAGGCTTATGATTGATTAGTGATGTCTGCCTGGGGCATAGAAGGTGAAAAAAAAAGGGGTTTGACTGTCATGTACTTGACATCTTTCTAGGTCCTTTCATCTCTTTGTGTAAAATATAGATGTGCTATTTTCCCATGGGAAGCCAAATTCCTCCAGGCAAAGATGTTTTGCTTGCAGAGCTCATGCATAAGATTGGCAAACTGGTTTAAATGGGACATCTTCTAAATGTCACCTTTCATGGAGAAATGGAAAATTTATTTCTGCTCAGCAGCAAAGAGTCTCATCATGTATGTATCCGTAAAGATTAAATGACTTAATAATTGTGTACTGTTAGCATAAGATTCCATAGACAGTGGTTGCATGAGCTCTTGCTACCCTGGGATGCAATCTCTGCATCTACCTGTGTGTCTCTTTCAGGATTCTGTAAAACACAAACTATGAAGCTCCGGGACAGGTCCTACCGGAGTTTTACACAGGAGAGTTGAAGTCTATTTCCTTAAACTCGAACCTCAGATCTGTCCAGTGGTTTGACAAAGAATCTCTACTTTTGCCTCAAAGACATACACAGTACGTGTCTGTAGAAACCCTTGTCTGTGTGAACTTTTCTAGCCAGAAAGACTAGATGTACACCAGGGCACAATTACCTGAAGGAGGATTGTCTTTGATTTTGTCCTAGAATGCTTTTATCCCATACCCTGAAACACAGTCTAGGCCAAAATGGGTTTTGTTGCACATTTGTCCACTTGGACCAGCTTCAAATAATTGTGGAGAGCACACTGGCAAGCAGCTCCTGAGAATTCTTAGGCCAGCCAACAGCTTTTTTGTCTGGTTAGTCCCCACTAGACAGTGGGCTGCTTCTTGGGCTCCAGTCTAGGCTGAGAGCTATGAGGCTGTGCAACAGGGCAACCTAGGTGCTCAGTGGGGAGTGCTTGACCTACGCAAGTGCACGGGTGCTCTTTGCATAGCAGTGGAGGCCAGAGAGTGGCTGGAGCTGTTTCCTGTCCTGACTTTTTCTGAACTTGGCCTTGCTGTTTTCTTCTTCTTTACTCCAGGTTCCAGGGAGAGCTTATACTTTTGCCAGCTGTGTTGTCAATCTTCAGTAAAGACACACACCCCACACCCAGAGGGAACGCTTGTGCTCACAAGAGAAGATAGGCCCAAAGAGCCAGCAAGACTGACTTCAACCCATACAGGGTTAAGAGAGAGGAGGCAGAAATTGCTGCAATTCTATGGTGGTCAGAAAAGTCCTAGGGTGCTTCCAGTGCAAGTCAGGCCATTGCCGGTTAAACCTCTTTTCATATAGCAGCTGGGCCTCTGCCCTACAGAAATTATTTATCATTCCTCTCTTCTTTCCTTTCCTCCTTCTCTCCCTTCCCCTCTCTCTATCTCTGTCTCTCCCTCTTTCCTCCTCCTCCTCCTCCTCGTCCTCCTCCTCTTCCTCCTCCTCTTCTTCTTCTTCTTCTTCTTTGTCTTCTTCTTCTTCTTCTTCTTCTTCTTCTTCTTCTTCTTCTTCTTCTTCTTTTTCTTCCTCTTCTTTTTCCTCTCTCTCTCTCTCTCTCTCTCTCTCTCTCTCTCTCTCTCTCTCTCCTTCTTTATATGCTGGTCCCCCCAAACATCCATCCAAAACACAACTGAGCACCATATGAGCTCCTCTGTAGTTCTTCATATGTACTCTCAGAACAGGTGGCTTCCAAAGGTGAGACAAAGCCATGGGGGGGCCTCAGTCCTGTCAGGCTTCCAGGGAGAGAGCGGTTCTTTGATTATATGCTTCCCTCTCTAATCTATACCCGCAAGAGTCAGGCCCCATCATTTTAGAGCTCACAGCATCCCGGGGCTCCTAGTAAGTATAAGAAACTGAAGTGCAGGAATTAGGCCTTGTTTTATGGGGTCACAAATGAATAGCTTGTCAAGGAAAGGCAGAATTACAAAACAATAGGTTATATTTCCCTCACCACTTACAATAACAAGAAACAAAAGGATTATTGGAGGAGCAAAGAGAGTCTTATGTCAGTGCAGCACAGAACAGCACTGGATAACTCCCAACTTTCCAAACAGTCACAGCTGAGTTTACACTGCTAAATGGAATGGATATATACAAATAATTCTGTTAATTGGAACAGAAAATTCCCCTGCACTTCTTTATCGGCTCCGCACCTTGTGTTGTGGGTTGTGAGCTCGTGGGGCTCCTTTGAACAGGCTCCATCTCTCTGCTCCTGTGGCCACTTCAGCAGCATGGGGTGGATCTGCTCCCTACCTCAGTGAATGTGCAGGTAACCCAGAGTTTGTATTCTGTTTTAAATCGAAAGCCCAAATAACTATTATGGGTTGCGTTGTATAAGGACCTTTGCTTTTGATAATTACATTTTGTTAAATTGTATAAAGAAGCTAACAAAACTGGCATCATGACTTTGTTTTCAATCTGAAGGACTCTGGGAGGGAAATTTTCAAGTTTGCACTTTTCTTTACTCTGGCTATCAGCACTGTGGAAAACCTCCCTGCCCAGGTGTGGTCTGGAGAACAATTCAGGAATTTCTGAGCTAGGTAGCTTTGGACTTTCTGTGCTCTGGGGAATGCTATTGGTGGCAATGATTTAATCAGCTCTCCTTTGTATAAAAACACCATATCTTTTTCAGCCATTCTTCAGGTGACAGGTATTTTGGCTGTTTCCAAGATGTGGCTATCACATATTCTACTGCTATAAACATAGGAGCATAAACATCACTATGATATGATGTTTTCAGTTCTGGGAAAATTCCCAGTAGGAGGATAGCTGGATTAAATAGGATTTCCAGTCCTAGTTTTTTAAGGAGTCTCCACACTAATTTCCATAATGGTTGTACCAGTCTACATATGGAGCCACAGAGGAAAGAGATCAATGATGTATAGTGTGCCTAAGGAGAGTTACCTAGAGAGAAAACATTCTCTCAGGGAGTAAACTGGTCAAGCAATGGCCGTGACTCATCCAGATTGGTGACACTGACAACAGTTCTACAAAATGCTGTACAGGGCTGGGGAGATAGTTCCATGGCACAAGCGCCTGCCTGGCAAGTGCAAGGTTGTGAGCTCAAACCCAGTCCTGCCAAAAAACAGAAAACAAAAACGAAGTGCTATACGTGGTTTCAAGGTAAATCCTGAGGGGATTTGACTGACCTTGTCAGATACAAAAGTTACATTTTTTATATATATGTCTTACTTTAACTTGGCCTTAACCATCCAGGAGAAAAGTTTAACCACGAGGCATAAAAAAATAAAGCCAGATTAGTATGCTGAGCTGTAAAAGGCTCAATTCAACAGCCTCTGACATTGCCAGTTCTGCCAATAACCCACTACTACTATGGAATATTGCTGTATGTATACAACAACTTTGTCTTAATTAATCAGAAGGAATATTTGTACCAATAGAGTTTAGAAAAGTTATCATGTCTGTATCTTGTACTCTGAACATCTACTATGGAGACAATAATATGTATTCCATTACTTATTGTGGCTATCCTACTAATGTGTTTTGAAACTATCTCATTGTTATTTCTTACTAAATGTAATACAATTTTAAAAAATAAAAAAAAAAATCAGCTCTCTTTCCTAGGATGAACGGATATCTGTGGTAGGAATATCTTTGGGAACAAACAGTACCAATATTAAGATATCCCCTAGAGGATGGGACTTCACAGTATTGAGAGCGGATTCCAGGACAAAGGGAGCCAAGGGAAGAGCTTTGGTCATGAGCCTTGCTGGGATTACTCTAAAGGCTGGGCTCTGAGCCCCAGATATCGCCCATAAACTAGTGAATGGCAGTTGGAGAGGGTTAGGCTTAAAACAGAAACTTCCAGCTCTAAAAGTCTTCCTCTAATTGTCAAGAACCCAGAAGAAAATGCCAAGTGGCATAATCTCAACTGCTCCCACATGACACGCCATAAATTTTAAATCTTAACAGCAAAAGGAAACCCATAATCTTCCACCAACTCTCAGGCTCAATAGTAAATTATAGGCTCCTCCTTTTTAAGTGACTCTTTAATGTATCCAATAAGTACCCCCCCCCAAATTAAAAGGAAGTGGTAGAAGTTAGCTGCTGATGCTGTGTTGAAAACGGATGCTGCTTCATCTTGCCATGTGCTAATCAATTACTCAACAGCTTAGTTTCTTACAAATGATGTCTCCTTTTTTCTTTTTTGAAAATATATTTTAGGGAAAGATCTACAGGGTGTTCAGGTTCTCACTACTAGATCAGATTCATAGTGATCTGCCTCTTTACAGCCTCTCAGGAGCTGGGATGGCAGGGCATGTGACACCATGCCCAGTCTCAGTCGCCATCTCAGTGTGCCCCAGGGCAGGGTGGCATGTCAGGCCCGGGGATCAAACCCCTGGTGCCTGAGCCTCCTTCCAGGTGCTTTAATCCACTGAGCTATTTGGCCAGCCCTTTACAAATTACATCTCTAGTGTCATAAGGAATGAATCCAAAGAATTTGTGTGTGCTTATGTCCCATGGGTGCAGCTCTTCATCCCGTGACCCTACACACAGGTAAAGAAGATGATCATCGGTCTTCCCCTCACAAGGGTTCCTTACTGGTGAACCAAGGGCAGCACTCTAATAATCGAACAAGGTGGGTGTTCAGAGATCTATAGCAGTTTCTGAGTCCCTACAGTGACAAAACTTGCAAAGTGTCCTCTAGAAGGGCATGCTCTGCGTGCTCACCCAGCTCTCTTCACCAATGGCGTAGATTCCTCTTGATTAAGAGGAAAGACTTTTCATTAGGCCTCAGTTGATCATGATCACTATCTCTACTGAAACTAACATTTGTCATCAACACTTAATTTTAGTAAAATTGAAGATCGCATATTGTAGAATCTTTCCCAGTAGTTTCTAAGGCTCAGGTAATTTAGAGTTATATTTACCCCTCCCCGTGCTTGCAATTTTCTCACCTATAGGAGTTGAACAGTAATTTCTACCCAAGCACTGGAGATTTATGGGGACCTAATAGAATTTCCCTCCATCACAAAAAAAAAGGGGGATTAAGCTGAGTTTGGGAGCCAGAGAGAGTTGGAAACCAAATGTGCTTCCTTCAAACCTCTCTTAAACAAGCCAACATTCAGGGAGCAATGATTCAGAAGATTCATCCCTCTCTCATTCTTCAGCTTATTCACTAGTTGTCAAGGCAATTTAAAACTAGAATAAGAGGGCTGGCAAGATGGTTCAGTGGTTGAAAGCGCCTGCCTAGGAAAGCTTAGGTAACCTCAGGGACCATGGTTCAATCCCAGGCTCCACATGCTGAGCCAGCCCCACCCGCAGGGCAGGCTGAGTCAGCCATAACATAAATAAACAAACAAACAAGTAAATAAATAAATAGTACAATAAAATAAAATTAGAATAAGAGAAATACAAGCTATGAGAAGGATCTGTCACTGTATTGCCCTGGACCTTGGGGAGTATGGACACAGGTACCTTTTGGGGTCACAAATCGGCCCAGAGTTCAGAAGGTTAGTGGGTGGAGGAGACAAGAGAAGAATGGTGATATTGAAGGGGGGCATGGTGCAGGCATCAGTACAGGTACTAAAAGACCAGTAGATCAATGTCCTGCTCCAGGTTCAGGGCACTAGATCTACTGGATCTACACAGGCTCTCATTCCTCGGGTTGCAATTCTCATTAGCTTATTTCATCAGCACCCTCTGGAACTCCTTAAGCTTCCACTTTGGAGCAGTTTCAAAACTTTTGACCACTATTTGATGCACAAATCTCCCATCAGTTTTCAAACTTTCATTTAATTTTTTAAAATATCACATTTTTTCTAGTTTATTTGCCATTATTAGTGAAGAACAACACTATTTCATATAAATTGAAATGCTCTTTTTTATGGATTTAGTACAGGGTCTACTGGGTCTCACTACACAGATCAGACTTGTGGTTATCCTCCTGTTTTTCAGCCTCCCAGTTGCTAGGATTACAGGTAGGAGCCACCAAGCCCGGTCTCAATCCCTGTCTCAGTATGCCCTGGGAACAGGGCTAGCACAGCATGCCTGAAATTGAACCCCAGCCCTTGCGCTCTGCCTACACAGGTGCTTTAACCTACTGAGCTATCTGGCTGGCCTTATACTGAAACATTATTTTTTATTATTAATTTTAATAAGAAATAACAAGGTGATAGTTTCAAAACACATTAGTAGTACATTCCCAATGTTTGATATAATGCATATTGTTGTCCTCCTAGTAGTTATACAGAGCACAGGGTGTAGATGTGACAGTTTTTCTAATCATTATTAGTACAAAAAATTGCTTTTCATTGAGCTAAGAGAAAGTAGTTGTATACATAATCCAATGTTCCATAATCACAGTGGGTTATTGGCAAAACTGACAATGTTGGAAGCTGTTGATTTGAGCCTTTTACAGCTCAGCACACTAACCTAGCTTTCCATTTTATGCCTTGTGGCTAAACTTTTCTGCTGGGTGGTTGAGGCCAAGTTAAAGCAAGACCTATATAATAAAACATGTAACTTCTGTATCTGACAAGGTCAGTCAAATCCCCTCAGGATTTACCTTGAAACCATGTAGAGCATTTCATAGAACTATTGTCAGTTTCCGCCATCTGGTTGAGTCACGGCCATGACTTGACCAGTTTGCTCTCTGTGAAAGTCTGAGTGAATGTTTTCTCTCTAGGTGATTCTCAAATACACATCATCTATCCCATTCCTCTGTAGCCCCATAATCTCCTTGAACAGAAGACGACCTTTTAAAACTTCCATTTAAAATAGCAACAGCAGGGCCAGAAGTGTAGTTCAGCGGATTAAGTGCTTGTTTAAGGAAGCGCAGGGTCCAGTGTTTGGTTCCTGGCCCTGCCTGCCTTACCAGCCCCACTCTCACGTGCGCTGAGCTGGCGATGGAGTCTGGGTGTGGTGGCGCATGCCTGTAATTCCAGCACTTGGGAGGTACAAGCAGGAGGATCAATACCAGTCAGTAGTGAGACCCTGTACAAAAAAAAAAAAAAAAAAAAAAAAAAAAAAAAAAAAAAAAAAAAAAAAAAAAAAAAAAAAAAAAAAAAAAAAAAAAAAAAAAAAAAAAAAAAAAAAGATAAAATAGCAACAGCAACAACAGTGCAATTACCCCGAGGACAAACATTCCACCTTACACTAGCTGTTCCTACCCTTCCTTTCCCCACAAACAAACATACATGTACACATGCATGTGGGAATGAGATTGTCACCCACTCCACAGGTTCCCAAATTTTGGCAGCAGAGGTCATCTCCAGTGGGACTCTAATGTGTAAAACAGCACTCTGCGATAGCACGCTCTTCCTCACCCTGTCTGCCCTCTGGTCTCACTGTGACTGCCGTCTGTCTCTTCTGGCCTCCACCCCTGGAAGGTCAGCTGCATGAGCACAATGACCTTTGTCTTTCAGTCCATTGCTTCGTGGGAGCATGAACAGGCTCTCAGCTGATGCAGGATAGAAAACGGAGGAATGCATAATCATAAAGTCCTAAAGGTCTTTTACATTAATTTTCAGTTATTGTGACAAAATAAGAGAAAGAAAGTCAACCTAAAGAAGGAAGGATTTGGGAGCAAGGAGATAGCTCAGTGGAATAAGGGCTTGCCTGGCAAGCCCAAGGTCCTGCGTTTGACCCCTGGTACCACCAAAAGAACCAAAAAAAAACAAAAACCCAAAAAAAACCAATGATTTATTTTGGCTCATAATTTTCCAGTTTCTTGTTCACCAAGAGCTGACTCCATTCCTCCTGGGTCAAGAGAAATGCTGAAGGAAGGTGCATTAGAACAAAGAGATACATCCCAAGGGGACCAGAAACAGAAGAGGCATACAAAAAGTCAAAGGTGCCAACACCAACATAGCCTGGAAGAGCATGCCCCAGTGGCTGAATTCTTCCAATCAGACTCTGCCTCCTGAAGCTTCTGTCACCCTCCCCATCAGCACTGGCAGCTGGGGACCAGCCTTTCCACGCCTGAACTTTTGGAAGGTATTCCAGCCCCAAATAAATGCTTTTAAAGAATGTTGGCTGTAGAATGCAGTATAATTGAAAAATGCAACCTGTCTTAAGTTGGAATCCTTTGAGCATAGGATCACACTCTTGACTGACAATTGGCTTCCAGGAGCGATGACCCTCAGGCTGCACTGCTGTCTACATAGGGAATATGACCTTGGAGGACACAAAGGCAAGAGGAGGGTTCTGGAACAGCCTCACTTCCAGGTAGCTGAGTCTGCACTGTATAGCTCTGTCTCCTTCCAAGCCCTTCTGAGGGCATAGTGTTCTTTTATCCTCATGTGAAAAAGACAAATGTTAAGTCCAGCACTGGTCATGGCACAGAGACCTGGTAAGATACATCCCCTGTCCGCCTCCCTGCTGAAGTAGCACTTGAGGGCCCTTCTTGTGTTCTACAGAGCTTCACCCCTTTCCTAGAAGCAGCTGTGGGACCAACAGTTGGCACCTGAATAGATGAGTTGGTTCCATCTGATTTTTTGCCTTGGGAATATGAAGTCAAAAACATGGAAATTGCTGAGTACATAGAATGTTCAGAGGGAGAATTTTGAGGTGGAATACATTATAAAGCAGTTTTCGGTGCTAATTATAATTGAAATCAGTGACTTCAAGGGAATAGGGACAAGTCCCCAAAGAGTATGCAGAGACAGAGGGAGATCTAATATAAAAAAAGAGAATTTGTACCATGAGAGTGAGTCTGACATGAGCCAACAAGGGCAGACAGTGAGAGCCTAGGGGTTGGAATGAGGCTGACCCATATCCACTGCACACGGTCCCATCTGGGCAGGGCAACCATGCTTCTGTCCATGCTAAGGACGTGTACAAGTGAGCCAACAATCAAGTCTCCTCACCTATCTCCTGGGAAGGGTGGAAAGGGGCTGGTGGGAAGAACGGAAGCACGCCAGGCCTTTGCTCACTGGGGAGAATAAAGAGTTCCATGGAACCTGCCCAGCAGCGAGCTTGCAGGCCCAAACTCAGCAGAACTTTTGAAATCAACTTGCAGCAGCTGATGCATCCCCTGGTCAAGTCTCTTCTAAAAGGATCTGGGCCTGGGAGAGTGTGATCCTTTTTCCTGGCTTAGGTTCTGGATGAGCTGACCTGGAAGAACGTTGTCTAGATCTCTGGGGCAGGGCTCCGCTAAGATCTTCCTTAGAGAGCAAGGAATAAAGAGATAAGATTCAGGCCATGGTGGAGCCAAAGATCCAAGTGTACTGGAAGGTAATCCAGGACCATGGAAAGCCAAGACAAGCTGCATCAAGAAGGAAAAAGGAAAAGCAGAGATCAGATGATGCAAAGATGGGGAAGCACTTAGTGATGACGCGAAGGATGATACCAAAGTATTAGGTAACATGTTAACTTTTAAATGTGGGCTGCATGCCTTCACATTTTGCTTCCTTAACTACCGTATTGCCACTGAGTGAAAGAAAACAAACGGGGAGTAGATGTGCCGCAGACAATAGTCCAAAGAGTTATGGTCTATGTATGCTGAGCGCTAATGCACAGCAAGCAATCGTAGAAGCAGCTCGGGCACCAATTTTCTCAACAGGCCTCCTGGGAGTGATGCTATTATTAAAGAACTGGTTATTCAGAAGAAGAAACTGAGGCAAAAAAAAAGCAAAGGAGGGAGGAGAAAAGGAAGAGAGCCACCTAAGTATTTATTTGTGGTCATAGAGGTCATAGAGGGACAAAATTCAAACCCAGACAGTGTAAAACCCAAAAGTTGTCCCTGTAAGTATTAGCTTGAACATTGTGAAGCTGACAGTAGCATTTGGCTTTGGTGGTCACAATAACAGCACTGTAACAACCTAAAATATCTCTCTCTCTCTCTCTCTCTCTCTCTCTCTCTCTCTCTCTCTCTCTCTCTTTCTCTCTATTGTTTTAATGAAAGGCAAAAAAAATCATTAATATACAATGACCTAAGAAGGTGCCATTTGGGCTCTTCTTAACCTGCTCTTCATGGTCTGGCAAAGCTTGCACACCACTGTGATTTATGCAAGGCAAAATATCCTAGGAAAGAGCCTCCTTTCTTTTCTCTGCAGTGGTCACCCCAAAAGTATCTGTAACCCACACAGATAGTGTTGGAGGTCTGTAACTTCCAGGACTCCTCTGGGCCACTGACAAGGTGGACAGCTGCACGACTTGGGTGCAGCCCTGCCACATCCACTAGGACCTTTCTTCGGAAGTCTCACCCATCCCAGGCACTGCTGATGAGCAGGACTACTGCTACCTACCTCCAGGATCAACGACTTCCTTTTCCTAGGTGGAGGAACAATCTCTCTGCCTCGCTTGATGCTTTCCACGGGTCAGCGTAGCTTGGGGTTCTGGCAGGTACTATTCTCAGTGGCCTGGGCTGGTGGGAAAGAAGGAGAAAGCATCTTCAGCTGCTGCTCCGCATCCTACATATGTACCTTCAGAAGTAAAAATTGGTTTATTTTTTTGAAATGAGTTACAGTGGTGATAGCAGCACAAAGGCCAGAATTCATTTCTCTCTCAACAGGACACTTGATAAGCTCCAACATCTGGTCAGGCTCTGCTCACTGCCACCAGAAGTGCCGATCCGAAAGAATCATTGCTAGTTTGAAGAATTCTTCCCTTTCTTCCCAGTCTCCTCCTTTTGGCTCTCTAAAGTGCCCATGGAGGATTACTTTTCTTCTTTGGAACAGAAAAATGAACACTGGTGTTACTAAGATTACATGTTGCAAAGATAGGTCACAGGGCAGTGTCCATAACACACATGTCATGCTATAATAATATACACACATATGTCACCTAAATTATATGTTACACACATATAATGTTATAAACATGCATATAGGTGTATATATAACATTCTTTACTATAATAGCTTTTCTGTCCCTGGGGCTCATGGGGATAAGAAAAGATGGGTGTCAGACCCTGCTCTTTGCTTCTTCAGATTACATGAAAAACACTGTTTCTCCTTTCTCAGGAAAAAAAAAAAAAAAAGAAAGAAAATGCCTATACAACTCTCTGCTCTTTGTCCAAAGCAATGAGAAGGCAGATGACACCCTCTGGCCAGAGTGTGACTAAGGACCTGCCGGGCATCTCCTGTAGTGCAGAGGAGTTGTGACCTTGTGGGGCTGGTGGCTTCTGGCACCCTCCCAGTCCTGGAAGTGCTGCACAACCCTAAATAACCCTGCTTCTGCACCATCTGACACAGAGAGCATTTCCCTGACGAATTACCCATGCACAGATAATCAAATAAATCTTTGTCTTGCTACCTGCAGTCGGGATGCCCTGCGAAGTTTCACAGGTCATAGCACAGATCAAATTAAGGTCCAGAATCATGGATGGGCGAGATGGACAGCTCAGACCTGGCTCTCGAGGGCCACCTTGATGTACACAGTGTATTCTACTGGCCTGACTGGCTGTGGGGGGCATATTGATAATTGATTCTAGGACCCAGGTGAACACCCCAGCAGCAGGGAGGCATCCAGGTTAGGGTCATGGAGAGGACAAATGAGGAAATAAACCAGCTTCCTCTGGTTACATGAAAAATCTTGCACACCCCAATTCCATTCATCAGATGGGGGCAGAACCGGGAGCTGCCCAGTGTTTGCCCCATCCTAAGATAGCAGCAGCGGCTGCCTCTCCTCTTCCCTGACAGAGAATGTGATCACAAATTGGGAACCAGATGGCTGCCTTTATATTTCTTTTTTCTTTCTTCTTCACCCCCCCCTTTTTTTACTGCAATACTAAAGCCACCATAAAAAAGCAAAGTTGAACAGACAGAGCTAATAATATAATCATTCAAAACACCTGCAAACAGTGCAGATGGGCAATTTCTGTCTGCAGAACCATCGGTGAAAGACCGCCTCCCCATATGGGCAGCTCCAGAAGCTCAGCTTTGCCCGGCTCTGTCCCTTACCTTAAGAAAACCTGCACAGAGCATATGCGGGCTTTTTATAGTTGAGCTGAAGAATGGGTAGCTGATTATTTATGTCCTTCTGGTATGTCTTAGAGTCAGGCAACATGCAATGGATCCAGCCACCCGGGCTCCCCAGGTGTACAGAGACCCAGGAGGAGGTCAGGGACTCGGAGCGTCACCACATTTCCAGTCTGAGTACACACACACACACACACACACACACACACACACACACACACACAAATGGCTATTGCTGGAGAATGACTCCATCACTATCTCTTCCCGATGTCTTCAAGTAAACACCTTAAAAAGCCAACAGCCCTGCTTTTTATTTCTCCCTAAAAGCAGCAAAATGTGAATTTGTAGGGAAAGCAAAAAAAAAAATAAAAAAAAAAAAAGCACTGTGCAAAGCCTTGCCTTATCACATGGCTCTGCTCTTTGCTCTGCACTCTTCCAGCCTCCTCCCGTGGAACTCAATTCCAAGGGAAAAAAAAGAGGGCTGGAGTGCTGTGGTAGAAGGCAGGCCATGGCCTATCTGTCGGGTCAGTCCTGAGAAACAAGTTCTCCTCCCACCTCCACTCTTACCACAGCGGGGAAACTCAGGCCTAAAGGAGAAAGCTAATTTTTTTTGTAAGTATAGAGCCAGGACCGGTGGCCCCAGGTGGAACTGCATAATAGCCTCTTTCACTGCAGTCCTCAGTCCTCCTTCCTTTTCTCTGTCGCTCTGCCCATGACTTGGTTCCAGGCCTCATGGCGTCACGCTTTCTGCCACTGAGCACAGGTGGGTTGGTGTGCGATGAGGATGAAAGGTAAAGCTCACCTGCCCACCAAAGAGAGGCAGCAGGAGGTGTACCTTTCCCCATGACAGATAAGTCATTTGGCTATTCACACAAGATTAAGTGACCCTGCTGGGTCAGGCACTCCTGGGAGTGTGAGGTTGGATCACAGTGGACCGGGCACAGGCTTTGAATGATAGGACACAGGGGGAGTGGCTGAGAAGCAGGCAGGGTTCCAGACTGGATCTGGTTGAATAAAATCAAAGAAGGCTTTCTTGAAGCAACAGCACAGGAATGCTTCTTTTTTACCTGCATGTAGAGGTGAGGAGTGGTCAACTTCCTTCTTTCCATCATTACCTCTGCCACCAGGGCCGAAACCATCACTAGCTCTTATCCTTCCCCAGGGACTATGCCCAATTATTTGTCTACTAATTCTTTCTCCCCCAATCCATTCTCCACAGAGCCAGCATAACGATCAATTTAAAGAATAAGATGAGTATCCCTCACTTAAAATTTACCAGTAATGTCCCTTTGCCTCTTACTCTAGCTGCTAAATTTCTTATGGTGAAATTATTTAATGCTGCAACTGATGAAGGCAACAGACTCAGCCCATGTTAGAAATAGTCTAAACAGCAACTTCTTGGAGGATCTAAAAGTCAAGAGATAAAGCTGTCTGAATTCAGGTGAGGTTGGTCGGTCACTAGCAGTAGGGATGTAGCTTTCTTCTAGCTTTCTTGACATCCTTCAGATTGTCTTTTCCCTCTGTGCTCAACCTGTAACGTGAAGATGTCTGTGTAAAAGCCTGGATCCCTCTTTTACACAGCTGTGTGTAGAGTCCAAAGGTGCAAATTTCTTCTCTCTCCCTCTTTTTTTTCTTTCCTTTTTTTTAAATGAGCAGAACATATTAATTGAGAGAAAGAAAGCTCCTGTCCAAGAGAGGGACAGGAGGGGTGTCCCGAGTGCATGTCCCCCAGAAGCTATCTCTTCCAGGCACTTTTATAGTATAAAACCATGCGGTGTGCAGATCTAAGGTGGAAACCATGGAAACTCGCTTGGGTGGGCATGAGGTGGAACAAAACTATGGTCCACCAATGAGGTTGACCATTGTTCAGGTAAAATTGATTAAAGCCAATACCGAATGGGGAAAGGGGTCAAGTAACAAGGAAGCTTGAGTAGGGACAGGGTCTCTTCCTGTGGGGGGGTTGGAGTACTGACTCATTTAGGCTCTTTTAAGGTGATTGATACCTATTTAAAATGCTGTAGGCAGCTGAGTTAGATAAAAATACTATAGGCAGTCAGACATGGTCGGGCCCTCAAGGAAACAAGATGGAAGACAAGGTAGACAGCTTTACAAGAGACAGACACCCCTGCTGTGACCACACCTCAAGACAAAAACAACAACAAGAAAATGAAGCCACATACTTCTCTAGGAATGCTCATCAGGAAGTGATATTCTAAATAGGTTTCAATTATCTGTTCCCTTTCAAAATTCAAAAAGTTTCAGAAAGCCTTGAAACCAGCCCCTGCTCTCACATCCCCGTGGCCAGCATTGCGTCATCTGTTTACTCCCTAAGATATTCAAGGTAAAAAGAACAGAATTTTATCACCAGTTGTGCTAAGGAAGATTCCTCTCCTGGGTTTGAGGTCGAGCCCAATGCACCCTCAATCTCAAGACTACCTCCTTGTGGAGAAAAGTTAAGTTTTCGTTCACAAGAGGAGACACGAGGGAAGTATAAATGTTTAGTCAACCAACAATGTCTGCTCCTTCCCCCAGCAACTGTAGCGCCAGTTTCTCCTACTTCCCATCTCCTTCCCTGGGGCTCGTGGGCTTCCTTACCTGTAGCTACCTCTGCCACCAGGGCCGAAACCATCACTAGCTCTTATTCTTCCCCAGGGACTATGTCCAGTTGTTTGTCTACTAATTCCTTCTCCCCCAATCCATTCTCCACAGAGCAGCATAACGATCAATTTAAAGAATAAGATGAGTATCCCTCACTTAAAATTTACCAGTAATGTCCCTTTGCCTCTGTTACAGTCCCCCAAAGCCTCACACAGTCTGGAGTTTGTGTTTGATTGTTGTAGGTGTGGAGGTTGCCCCTGCGCTGGGGCAGGTAGTTAGCCTTACAGTGTAAGGAGGGGAGCGAGGCTAGTTAGCTGCAGAGCTGCTGCCACTCCCTTTGCCCTCTGCCAGGGCCAGTGCGGTATGTGGTACCAAGGATCAAACTCCAGCCTTTGTGCTTGCCAGGCAGGTACTTAGACTGCTGAAGCATCTCCCAAGCCCAAGGCTAAGTATTTCTGGTATAAACATTTGGGTATAATTCTGGATAATTATCTCACAGTAAAAAAAAAAAAAAAAAAAAAAAAAAAAAAAAAAAAAAAAAAAAAAAAAAAAAAAAAAAAAAAAAAAAAGGCTTTATCTTTGATATGTACACTACCAAAGTATTTCCTTAAATCTTCTGTCATTTTATGTTTCATCAGCAGCACATGAGAGATTGGATGTTCCTTGCCCTTACCAAAATCTATGTTCTTGGGCTTTTAATTTTAGCCATATGACCGTGTATCAAATGGTGTTTTGCAGTTTTGTTAATTCGCATTTGAGCAATGATTACTAATACTGAGCACTTTTTCATGTGAATATTGGTGATCATGTCTGTATGGGAAGCACTTTGCCTATTTTGAAAAATTAGACTGTTTATTGACTGGATAATATAATTAATGCTGGGAATACTGTATTTGTCACATTCCGACTGGTGGGATGAAATGACACAATACCTATAACTTAACAAGGAGTGGTCTCTTGGTTTACAGTTTCAGGGGGTTCAGTCCTTGGGCAGCTGGTAAAACCACATGGCAGAATAAAATGGCTCAAACAGTGTTGGCTGGGAGCAGAGAGAAAGAACGAAGGAGCCAGCTAGGGCACCATACCCCTCCAGGTCTTGCCTCTGGGGATGTGTCCATAACCAGTCCCCACCTCCTTACAATGTACTCAGCTCTGAAGAAATCAGTGGGTGAATCTGTTTGTGAGCATATCACCTGAGGGTCCAACCACTTTCCAAACATCCCACTTCAGACCCAATGAGACATGGAGACCTTTTAGATCAGAACCCATACAATTATGTTGTTAATATTATACTATATATGTAGTTAACAATACTAATAAAATCAGTGTTTAAAATATTTTAAATTTATTTTTGAAGGATACAAAATAAGAACCTGGGAGATAGCTCAGTGGAATAAGTGCCTGCCTGGAAAGCACAGGGTCCTGAGTTGAGCTGTGTTTAATCCCTGGTACCACACACACACACACACAAAAAGGGGGGTGGGTATGAAAGAAAAGATAGAAAAAAGCAGTAGAAGTGATACAAAATTTCACTGAACAAAAAATTTTTAATGTATTTGGGACAAGATCTCACTATGCAGATCAGACTCACAGCGATCCTCCTGTTTTCAGCCTCTCCAGTGTTGGGATTACAGGCATATACCACCATGTCTAGACTTGGTGGTCAACTCAGCAAGCCCCAGGATGGGGCCAGTGTGGCATGAAGTGCCCCAGGAATTGAACCCTAGTCCCTCTGCTTGCATAAGCAGGCACTTAGTTTTCTGAACTATCTCACTGGCTTTTAAACAAGGTTTTTTGTTATATTCCACCTATAAGATTTCTGGCATATTCACACATTGTGTCTTCTCCCAGGTTGAATCCATTTTCTGAGCTTTTTCTTTCTTTTCTAGAAAATGTTACGTTTGGTGTAAGATTTTGAACTTAGAACTATGAAATTTAAAGTACTCTCTTTTTTAATTTACATTTCCTCAAAAAATCTGTAGGTGTACCTGTGAACAGTCATGAAATTATTGATCACCACTGGCATTTGACTTCTCAGTCTTGCCAAAGGGTTATCTGAGTTTATATAGTGTTATCTTAAAAATAACCCAAAACTATAAGATGTATTTTCTCTATTATTTCATTGTTTTCTGTTTCATTACTTTTTTTCTCACCTTTATTAGTTTCTTATTTTCATAGGCTTTGATTTATCTGTTCTTTCCATTGTTCATTTTTTATCTTTCTTACTATGAAACTTACTTCATAATTTTTCAGGCTTCTTTTTTCCAACACAAATATTTATGGATACAGGTTCTGCTTAGAGAATTGTTTTGCTACATAGAAGTTTCATTTTTTAAAATTTTAAATGTTTTCAAACTTTCAATGCTATTTTTTTGACACATGAATTATTTAGACATACAAATTTTCCTTCTAAGGGGCTGGAAGAAATTTTTCAAATTAAAACTTATTTTTGTTGCTAATTTTAAACACATATCTTTTTAGTCAAATCATTCTGTTTTGATAATATTAAAGACTGGCATCTTTTGAGATGAGTCAAATGTGGGCTGTTTGCTTACTATTTCATTTTTTCATGAAAATAACTTCTGTTCTATTATTTTTATGACAAATTATCTGTATATCTGCCTACCGAACAAATTTATCTACTATATTCCAATAAGGTATATTCTTAGTGTTTTTGGCTCTTTGTAATTATTGAGCATTGTATTAGACATATCAATCTCTTCTAAAAAGTTTTTCATATATTTATATGTGGGAAGTTGTTAAGTAATGACAATAAAATGAACTTCTGTTTTTCCTTTATGTAAGGGTGGATTAAATTCATTTTAGAAAAGGATATCACAGTTGCCCTGTCATGGGACATCTTGAGGAATTTGGTCCATGAGAAAATGAGTTTAGCTTCTGTTTCTGAAAGTAGGAAGACCTATTAGCCATAGTGTAATTTTTTACAGATAACTAAAAGAGAACCTTTATGTTAGTTATCAGACCAGCTTTTGGTCTCTATATATCATTTGCATTTAAATATGCATCCAATGATATGATAACTTTATTAGCAGTTTTCTGGTTAAACAAGTACTCATTACATCATGGTTTGGTGTGTGTGTGTGTGTGTGTGTGTGTGTGTGTGTGTGTGTGTAATAAATGAATTAAAATAAATTAAAGAGGGGATGGTGGTGGGATGGCTCAGTGGTCTAGGGCACCTGCTTGGGAAAGCTTGGGCAGCTGTAGGGACGGTGGTTCGATCCCCGACACCACATGCTGTGCCAGCCCTGCCCTCGGGATGGCCTGAGCCGGCCATGGAAATGAATGAATAAACAAACAAAGGTTCTGAAACAAGAAAAAAATAAAATAAAATAAAAAATTCTTAAAAAAAATAAATTAAAGGGGTTTTAACAACAGAAGAAGGTATCCAGGAGCAAAGAGAACATAGGGTTTGATTGTGACAAAGACCTTTGTCTTTTCATTTTGCCTACTGTCACCCCTACATCTGATAGCCGCACTTCAGCTTTCCTATGGGGATACTGCATCTCCTCATCTTGGTCACAAGGCTTGAGCAAGGTTGACTTCATCTCTTCCCTCCAAGAGTGAACACATACCCTTGTCCTGTGTAGTCAGACCATGATCCCTTGGTCATTATATTGGGAATTGGACTGGCACATGACCTGAGCCAGGCTCCGGTGATATAACACTATACAACTCTTACAATTATTGACAACAGTGTTCTTTCAGTTGGGCTTAATAGATCGTAGCATATTACTTCACATTTGTCAGAAGATATCACAAGAGGAAACGTACAAGAATTAAGCAGGAAGTAGAACTGAGAGAGGTAGAGAGATCTAGGCCCTGGTGACTTAGCCTATCACTATCTCTCAATTTTCCAATAAAATGAGCTTCTGTTTTTCTTTTATGTGAGGGTGGATCAAATTCCTTTTAGAAAAGTCCTGATCAGTAATAAGAAGGGGTTAGGAAGCTTTGCTACTTTTGTCTCTTAGCCTGCAGCAGCTCAGCAATAGTGCTTGGGCTTCATTCCTATTAAACCTCTACAACGGTCCTGAGCATGGCCCCAGGTCTGTATTTGCTAACAACAGTGCTGTGAGTCGGACACATCAAATTTCCATGATCAAGCCTATGAACTTGTGTAGAACCCTCTTATTCCTGGCCCCACTGGAAATGCAGAGGATTGAGGAAAGGACATAGAGCTCCATAAGGAGCTCCTCTCCCCTGCGAGCCACTTTGTGTTACAAAAAGTGCTAAGGTGAAATGTTTGGATCACATTATATTTCAACTCTATTAAAAAGTTAGCTAGTTAATAGGATCCAGAGAAAACTTTGGGACAAAAATAGGTCGCTAACTTTATTAAACAGAGTGTTTCCTGAGAACTCCCAGGTCCCAAACATGAATAGGCTCTGTGACTCTGCATTGGGTTTCTTATGGCCCCAGGAGCATAACGGGCTGCCACTCGACATAGGACTGAATTTCTGGGCAATGTGTGCACTATCTTTCTCAACAAAAGACAAATGCTTGCTGAAGGTAAGCACTTGGCCTCTTCAAATGGGAGAGGCGATGCCCCAGTGGATACCACTGTATGTTACACAAAAGCATGTACTATTGCCTTCCTCCCTTCCTATTCCTCTTTTTCATCCCAGTGCCTACTATGATCTGCTTGGGATTACAAAGTAATAAATAGACCACACTATATCTTGGTTTTTGAGTATCCATTTTGTTTGAATCTATCTATCTATCTATCTACCTATCTATCTATCTATCTATCTATCTATCTATCTATCATCTATCTGTATATCTATCTATCATTTATCAAAGACAATATTACAACAAATTTAGTTTAAAAATTTCATTTGGATTTGCTGTGATTCAAGAAGCAGGCAACACTTCATCACATAAAACCGTATGCTTCCCAATGAGATGAGACTAAGAGACGTCATAGGTGAAGAAGGGCTGAAGAAAGCAAAAACAGAACAAAGAATGGATTGGTCATTTCAGAGTTACTATTTTTGTAAGTCAGGAAAAATGGGACAGAACAATAGAAGAATAACTGATTGGCTGCCATCAAGTTATTTTTTGGGATAACGATTAAAGCAGGAAGAGTTTTCTTATTAGGTTTCTGGAAACTGGCCTGCTTCAGAAATTTCAATGTCATCTTTCTCCTGGTTTGTGAGGAGGTTAGATAACAGTGTAGCTTGATTTGATGATATGGAGCTTTGATATGAAAGATTCTCTTTCTAGTTTAAGTTTGGTCTGTTAAAATCTAGCAGAACAGTTTAGCCAAAAGCAATGACCTGCTATAATTTATATTTAGCAATTAAAAACACACTTCTGCATTTATAAGCTTTTGTTTTTAGAGCAGTTTTTTTTTTTCGTTCACAGCCAACAGAGTAGAAGGCACACACAGCTCTCATATACCACCAACTCCTACTAATGCACAGTCTCTCCTGTTACCAATATCCCCTGCCAGGGTGGTGAATTTGTTACAATTGACAAACTCATATTGATCTATGATGACCATCAATCATTTAAGGTTTGTATTTGGACTGCTTTTAGTATCAAGCATTCTTTTAGAGACCATCTATTTCATAAGCACATATATTCTTATAGTGGGCCATTTCTCCTACCCTTACCTAGAAAATAGAACTTTTGTGTTAGCTTTCTATCACCATGGTAAATACTTAAGATCATGAACTTGTAAATCAAAGCAAAAGGTTATTTTAGCTTACCTAGTTGGAGATTCCTGTCCATGATCAGATGGTTCTTTAAACTGGGCCATGGTGTAATCACACATCACAGTAGGATTATGTAGCACACAGCAGAATGGCTCACCCTATGGCCAGGAAGTAAACACAGAAAGAAGTGTCTTGTATTCCATAGTCCCTTCTAGGGCACAATAAAAAACCTAAGAAGCTCACCTCTTAGTTTCCAGCTCCTTCCAATAGCAACATCATGCCAAAGTGATAACATATAGACCATTAAGGGATACTCAGGACCCAAACCATAGAAGCTGGATGCTTAAATTCATGACTAGCCCCTGCCCTTGTTTCTGTGCCTCCTTATTTGACTGGCAGCCTGGTCAGTGGGGAAGCTGAAGTGTGAAAACACTGACCACGAGATTCCCACATAACTGCAACAAAAGCCATCTTATTGCACTAATCGTTTGAAATTGTTTTCTAAATTTTACATTACATGGAAAATTCAATCAGTAAATTTAAGGGAAGGAAGAAAAATGAACAAAATCATCAACATTAAAATTAATAGTGAGAGACAGAATGTTTTCTCATCTTAAGATTAAAAAAAAGAAAAGAAAGTGTAAGATAATTCCACTTCTATAATTCCATTTCTGCTGGAAGTTATAGCAAGAACAATTAGCTAGAAAAATAAAGGTAGTAAATCCCACCCAGCTTGCGACAAAAGCAATACAAATACTTCTATTTGCAAATGTCATTATTACGTACATAGAAATACTTCAGGAACACACACACACACACACACACACACACCATTAGTACAGTAAGTGGGTTCAGCAGCATGGCTGAGTAGAGAAACAATATCAAAACCACTTTATTCATGGAAACTATCAATAAGCAATTCAGAAATTAAATTAAGTAAACTATTGTATTTATAATAATGGTATCAAGAACAATAAAATACTTCAATTCATCAAAAAGTACAAAACTTGTATAGAGAAAAATAAAAACGTACTGTTAAAAAGAATTATGTAAATGGAAAGAAATGACATGGTCACAGACAGGACAACAATATAGATAAGATGATAGTGTTTTCTGCAGATTCCATGGAATTTTGTCAAAAATCTGAGGCAACTTTGTATAAACTGTGAAAACATGTGATCAGAAAATGATCACAAAATTCATACAACAATAAAGAAACCAGGGCAGGAAAACAATTTTGAAAAAGAACAGAGTTGTTCTGGGATTCACACCTCCTAATTTCATCAATTCCTACAAAGCTACAGTGATCAAACAATATAGCAACAGCATAGGGAATCAAAAAACAAAACAGCCTGCAAGACAAATCCTTGCATTTATTGTCAATTGACTTTTGATGAAAGTACAAGACAACTCAATGGAGAAATGATATTCTCTTCAATGAATGGAGCTAGGGAAGTTGAGTATCTTATACAGAAGAATAACTTTGGACCAATTCTTCAACCTATACAAAAAATAACACAAATAATATGTTTAAATATAAGCACTAAAACTACTAAATTTTAAAAGGAAAATGTAGCAGTAAATCTTGTGCTCTGCATAAGGAAATAGAATCTTAGTACAGAAAAATGTAAGCGCAAAATACGAAAAATAAAATTGGACTTATATAAGTCAGTGTAGAAATTAAATTTTACATGTTAATTTTTTGCTAAAAATTATATCGTCAACAAATTAAAAAGAAAGGAAAATCACATATTTCATAAAGAATTTCTGCACAGAGTGTTAATTCATGCCACTTAATAATAAAAAGAGAAATAACTCACTTGAAAATTGCAGTAAGTATAAGAATGCAAAGTTCTTTAAAACTGTAGATAAACGATCAAAGCACACATGTACAGTTGTTGAACATTATTAATTATTCAGAAAGTATAAAACTACCGTTCTACACTGTTTCACATCCTATGATGACTGTGTTCAGAAACACAGATAAAAGCAACCATTGATAACAATGTGAGGAAATTAAAGTTTTCGTACATTTCTAGGAAGAATGCAAAATGATGTAGGCAATTGGGAAAACATTTTATAATTTCTCAAAAAATTGCACATTTTATGCAATTACCAAATGGCTGGAATCAGTGTCCTAGGTTTATATCCAAGAATAGAAAACATATATTCACTCAAAAATTTGTACAGAATTGTTCATAACAGGAGTGTTCATAATAACCAGAAGGTGAGAAAATAACTCAAATATCAATCAAGCGTTGAATTGATAAATAAAATATAGGGTATCTAAACAATGAAAAAATATAATTTAACAATAAAAGAGGAATGAAGTAACTAGGCATGCTGTAACATTGATACATTTTAGAACCGTAATGCTAAGTGAAAGTTACTGCTCACATGAGACCATGTTTTATCTAATCCTACTTTCATGAAATATCCATTATAAGCAAAGAATTTGGATGGTATTTGATATAATTTAGATGTAAACCAGAGTGAGAAAAATTGGGAAATTCTGTTTCTCAGAACAAGTACCATTAATACATTTAAGAAAATAACTTTCAAGGTAAATATATTATAGACAGACAGGATATATATATATGAATCATCCTGTACTGTTTGTGACATTAATTTTTAAGAGGATTAGAGGACTGTGGTATTAAGTATTCTTTTATAATGGCATATTTGAAAGCTGAACATTAATTTTGTATAAGTGTCCTATAATTTGTCTAAAGACTCTTGGTCAAATGTATAACTTGCTTCTAATTTGTTCTTATTATAAATAACACCATGCTGAGTATCTCTTGGCTACATTGGAGAACAGATGTGTGTATTATGATGACCTGAACTACAAAGTCCTTGACAACTTAGAAAAAAAAAAATCATTCAATCTTCACCCCAGCAGTTCAACACAATGCTCAATTTCCCATGCTCTTGTTACAATAGATGTTGACTCTGAAGAAAAAAAAAAGTTTTGCTAATTTTATTTGCATTATGCTTACTGGCTTTAAATAATTATCTATATACCTCAAGTTGAATCTGCATAATGCCAAAGAACAAAAAAAGAAACAAAGGAAAGTTGAATACGTGATGAAAAGTAATTTATAGGACCTTTACTTCGGTCATTTCTTTGACGGAGCTCTTTCATATATTATTGGTTCTAACATCAGACTCCTGGTTATCAGAGTTCAAAGCCATCAGCCCATGGGCCTTAACTGGTCTACCCCTAGTGTCACCATTATGGCTTGAGCTGATCAATTAGTTGTGACTTTCTAAAGACTTTCCTTCCGTGAGGCAACCTCAAGCCTCATTCCTTATACTTTGGAGATTTAAAAACTGGGTTGTACAAACTTGTCTGCACATACAGTTTTGTCTCCCAACCTCAAGAGCTTCCAGAAAGCAGGGGTCATGAATCATTCTTTGACTTATAAATCTATCCAATCAATACATAGCATCAAAATTTGTATGAAAATATTTCCTAAATTCAGCATAGTGTCCTGAATTGCATTTCACGAGAAAAAAAAAAAAAAGGAATCGTAATGAAAAAACTAGTGCCAAGCAAAACATGGAATTATTTAATAGTAATGCATAAATGCTTTGGCAAATGCACTGTAGTTGTATGAGATGTAAACATTTAGTGTAATTTTATAAAGCATATATATGAGAATTATTTCTGCAAAGTTTCTGAATCTAAAATTCTTTCAAAATTTTAAGAAGTCAAAAGTTAAAGCATGAGAGTTGTACATTAAAACATGGTTATTCACAAATGTCAGTTCCTCTTCCATTCATGGTCACTATTTGCCATCTATCAAGTAAGGTTAGGCAATTCTCAAATCAAGAATTAAAGAGTCTATAAGACAATCAGCCCTAGTGCACCAATTTCCTACCACTTTCTGCTTCAAGCTTTACTGGATACAGTATATTTCCATCAGCAGCAGAGGCTAATTTGGGCACATGTAATCGCAAAAACATCTTCACTGTTATAGTTTAGATACGGAGCATCTCTCAAGGGTTCATGGCGTGAAGGCTGATCTTCAGTTCCACAGCATACCAAGGCGAGACCTAGAGAGTTTATTGGCTCCTCAAGGTGCTAGCCCCATCACTTCATCAACCCATGGATAAATTCATAGCTGAGTGAGCTATGAGGTTGTGGAGGCCAACCGTAGGAAAGAGGTCCAGAGTAATGCCTTTGAACATGAGGTCCCATCTCTGGCCTGCTGCCCTCCCTCTACATCCTTGCCTCCAAAAGTAAAGCAGCTTTCCTGTACTACCTCCTTCAGCCATGATGTTCACACTGTAGGCCCAGGAGCCGCACAGCCAAGGGGCCACAAAGTGAAACCCCTGAAATGATGAGCCAAAACAGATCTCACCACGTTGATTCTTACAGCTATTGTGAGGCAGTCACAGAAAACAGAATAACAAATCCACCCTAAACTTATGCAGCTATTGTGGGCCCTGGCAGTTGGGGATGATGGCGTCCTTGCAACTTTTATTAGCTTTCTTAGCCTTGTCTGATCTGTCAGTTTTATGGATGTAAAAACTGACTTTGAGGAGAGAAAACTGATTTCTATTTTTCCAATCATTCTTTTTAAATAACTTGAAAGCAGGACTCTGTAAATGCGTACCTGGTGTCCTTCGTGCCTGGTTTGTGACACAGAGGACACCAGGAGACTTTCTCTTTGCTTTTTTGACCCTTTCCCCTGAGTAGGACTGTTCCAAAGGCAGTCAGGACTGTAATCTCTTGCTTGTCTAAAGAGGCTGCTGAACAACTCTCTGAGAGGTTGTTTCCTAATTGGAGATCACAAATTTTAACAGTGTTTGCTAAAAAAATAGAGAAGAGGTTCTCGCCGGCTCTACAGTGGCTTCCCGCCATGTGGTTGTGTTCTTGCTAAGTATCCTCCTGCCCTCTCAAAATCTTTTGCTTTTATAAAAAGCAACAATCATTTGAATAATTACAAACCAGAAAATACTTTCTTTTCTGACTGTGTACTGTTTTCCTCCAAGCAAGAGCTCTGCTTTCATCTGATACATAAAAGAGCAATAGTTCTCTGATGAACTAAGACACATGGAATATCTAATTAACATTAAAATACTTCTCTAGTCATTAGCTTTATTCTCACTGGATGTGTCAGTTCTTGAGAAGGAAGTACAGAAGCAATGACCTCATCTCAGGGTTTTTTTTTTTTTTTTTTTTTTTTTTTTTTAGAAAAGGCAAGTTAAAATAAAAAGAACGGCCATGTGGTCCTCTTGTAGCGCAATGGCTTCTAAGCCCACTACCTGGCTCTGGCTTCTCCACTCCAAGGCCTTGAGTCCTTCGTAGCATCCGAACCCATTCTGAATCTGTCTGTGACCATTCTTCTGTGTGTCTATTGTCTTGTCGCCTCAGCAGAAAATCCCTATCAACTCTGCGTTGTGCAGGATCATTGCATAAAGCTGTGAAACTCAAGCCCACAGGAGAGAAACTGAGGCACTCATTGAGAAAGCAGCATTTGGGCTTCCATAGTCAGCTTACTAGGGCTCTTAGGTAATTCCCAGTGAGCTATCAGTGGTCACAGAAGACTAAATAGTTTGGTTCTAACAGCCAGACCTTAATATTTTAGACTGATTGGGTAGAGAGCTTGTTACTGGGAGGTCCAAAAGAGCTTGAAATGGATTCCCCTCATGAGTAAGAAGACATTTAAGATTTCCTGGACTGCACCTGGCCATATAGCACAGCAGATTAAACCGCTTTAGGCAGATGCAGGGTTCGTGGTTCGATTCCAGGTGCATCTTTACCGGCCCTGTCCACTGGGGCCTGGTTACACTGACACAGAGATTGAGACTGGATTACATGTGCCTGTAAGCCAGTGCTTGGGAGGTGAAAACAGGAGGATCACCACATGTCCGACCTGTGCAGTGAGACCCTATAGACCCTGTACTAAAAAAAAAAAAAAAAAAAAAAAAAAAAAAATTCCTGGACTTCCTCAGTTCAGACGATGTGTGGTCCATGACCATGTGATTTCTATGGGTGTAGACCTGCTAGTTAGCACCTATATTCTTCCTATATGCCTTCCAAAGAAAAGCTTTCTGTTATTCTCAAAAATCAATGACATCTCCCTACATCACCAATGGAGTCCTGATCTTGGGTACATTCATAATCCTTCCAGACGCATGATCAGCCAGAGAAGCTAGTTGACATTATGAATTTTTGTAGAATCTCATAGGAACTGATAGATCAAGTAGAAAAACAGCACAACATGTTTTTAGAAAGCCAATACATGGATCGATTGAAATGCATTTCAGTCCTACATGATCCTGAAGGCTGAAGATTTTGGAGGGATTCTAATATACAAATGTCATGCTACTATAAAATTAGGGCTTACACTGCATCTACAATCATGGACTTCCACTTCTTGCTTTAATCTACTCCACTGTAGTTATTCTTTTCATTCTGATCTTTATTTATTGCTCATTAGTGAATGGACCAGTTTGGCAGTTTCTCCAGCAGAGCTTATCCTGACCTACTAATGTGTCTAGGGTCAGAGACTGTGTGGTACAGAGCAGCTTCAGATGAGATCCCCCACTGGATTTGGACCTCTCCTTCATGTTCTCTCATCCTATCCTACATCCTTCTCTTTGTCTCTGAGCTTGGATTGCACCTTTGCACCACCAGGAGAGAGCCAGACTATAGACAGCAACACTAGCAGTACTCTAAGTTTTAAATTTGAGATATAAATAAACTTACCAGTATGGAGGGATAACCGAAGTCAAATATAGTTCTGAGTGCAGGAAACTGAAAATGTCCCATCCCATACACTTCAAAGAGATCTTTCAATATCAACATCCTGCCTCTGAGCCCACGGACCTTTCTTTCCACAATTCAGTATCAACCATGAAGTTCAGATGCATGGGAATGCCTCTAGATTTTTTTTTTTTGGTCCAGGTTGGGAAGAGAGATGAGAGTGATGTGGAATCATTTGTTTAACTTTATTTTAAACTTTATTTATATTATGGCCGGCTCAGCCCTGAGTGGTTGGGGCTGGCATAGTATGTGGTGCTGAGAATCAAAATACAGTCCCTGCAGTTATCTAAGCTTGCCTAAGCAGGCACTTTAGACTGCTAAACTATCTCACTGACCCCGAGATTGTTTTCCATTATTTCTCCAAATTCTTATTAAAAATGTACAGTGATTATGAAAATAATACCTAATTTTTCTTCTCTGTATCTGTATTTCTGAACTATAATTTTATAGCCCTTCTTGTCAGAAGGTGTCTACTTCCTTCACCTTGAAAGGGGGCTAGCCAGAAGAAGGGGTAGCCAACTTAGTAGCTATTTCCTTTACTGCAAGATGGAATACAGTGTAAGGCCCAGGACTAAACATGCAGAGGATTAATGTGCTTTGGTAGTTCTTGAAACACTAGCTCAAACCATCCAGGGACATCATGAGAGGACATACAAAGAAGATCCAATTCAAGTGGGTGGTTGTAGTGAAAGCTGCTCTGTACCAGACAATCTCTGGTTGACCTCAGCTGACCATAGACACTTAAGCATCTGGCAGCTCCATCTGGGAAAAATTACACAACTGACCCATGCATTCATGATAAACTACAAATGGTTGTGGCTGCAATTTTTCCATTCTGGAATTCTTATTCATAGAGACACAAATTATATCTGAAAGTGGGGTGTTGAGGGAGCTACAAGGATAGAAGAACGACCAACAACAAAACATGGCCATTCTGGACCTGGAATTGAGATGCCCGGAAAGCAACCTGATGAAGAACAAAAGCAGACATCTAGAAGTTGAGGGGGGATGCACAGAAAACCCGAAACTACGAGAAGTTAAAAAAAGAAAAATAGAACAAAGTGCAGACAAAAAGTATAAAGCAGACAGCAAAGCTGACTGTGGCCCTGCGGATACAGGTTAAACCCAGAGATGGGGTTGGCAGTGTCGAGAAGAGACTATGGCATGAGTTAGCAGCACCAGCTTCAATCAGATCCTACAGTTATTGGAAACTGCAGCATCCTGTGTAGGAGTTTACTCTGAAAGTAACTCCTTCCACATGTCCGGCTACAGTGAGAGAAGAAATCCAGTACAGTATCCACCATATTTAATGGTGTTCTATCAGGAGATATTTGGGAAAAGGATGAATTTTTCAAAACTGAGCTGCAGAGCAACCAGAGAACTACCCTTAAGGGTTTCCAGGCTCAACCTAGGTCATTGTCTACATGGGAGAGAGCCACAAGAGATATTGGTAAAGAGGATGCAGCCTAGACATAGAGCCTCCAAGAAGTTTAAACTCCGGCCATAAATGATATGAGGGTCCCAGCTTCTGAGTTTAAATGACAGACCAAATGTGTCTGGCTTTGGGGAGGGGGTTCTGAAAGTAACGGCATTAAGTCAAGCACACTACTTTACTTCCCACCCCGGCCTACTGCCGACACCCAATAGAGAGCTCAGGTATCTGTTTCCTTTACCCACTTGCCAATGTAATCAGGGATATGCCTGAGCTTGCAAAGTTGCCACAGCCCAGGGTATACTAACAGCCTCTGTGGGGCTTCTAAACCCACAGGCCATAAACCTAGATGGAGAAAACTGTGACTTGAATTGCACAGAGGAACAGAGAAACGGGGAGTAGCTAGCATGCTCAGAGCCTTACAGTGGACACCATTGGCTGATCATGCCCAACCGGAAAGGCAGGGGAGGATTGAGCATTCATATACAGTAATGATAGTGGAAAAGGTCTTGGTAGTGACTGATTATCCCTTCCCTATATCAGGTGGACTTCAGTACTGCAGACCTGCAAAGAAAGCACTACTCCAAAATGTAGAAGAATTTGGGAAAAACTCATTTATCTTTTCCTTTATTGTTTTGCTTTATGAGCCCTTGGGGTTTTGTTTATTCTGTTTTTCTTCTGTTTCTTTTTTTTTTCTTTATTTTGGTCTCTTTTCTCTTATTCATTGTTTTCTGTTACATTTGCCTAATTATATGAAGTTTACTTTATGCTTAATAGGATCCTTTGTCTCACTTTTCATTTTTCTTCAGTTACCTTGTCTTTAGTCTTGACATTTTGCTTCCTTTGTTCCTTCCCTAACCACACCACCTTATTAGTACCATTGTCAAGCATTATAAATTTTCATTTGCTTGACTCTATTAATGTTGAATTCTTTCCTGTTGGTAATGATACCACTGTTGCATTTAGTAGCCATTTCCTCTATGTTAATACTTTATATCTACATCTATATTATAATTGAAAATCTCTTCTATTTTGAATAGTGGTTTAGGAGTAACTTTTATTAACACTTATGGTATGTCAATACCTAATTTATCTTTAACTTCTTATTTTTTTTTGCTATTGACAGAGTGACATATTTATTACTATCACTTCCTTATTTTGTATGCTAAAATCCAGCTTAACTTCATTTCATCCAAAATATTGTAGTTCATTTCCATATATTTGAATATTGGGCCAATTGTATTATACCATTTCCTCTCCAAGTTAACAGAGGTGTTTGGATTTGGGGACAGAGGCCAAAGCCTATACGTAATCAGCCCTAGAGTGGTCAACAGGAAATCAGACACCAATTAAAAAGATTTCCATACTACAAACAAAGTTTTTCCACTGCAGTTGACTTGAAACCCTCAGCATGTATGCACATGCACGCACACACACACATGCACACACATACATATGTATTCTAAGAGCAGTAGACACATAAGAGAAAAAGACAACACAATGCCTCCTCAAATTCCAAACTTTGCCAATGTTACAGGGAATTGATGTGGAGGAAACAAAACCAGACAACAGAACTATACAGACTGATAAAGGAGGGAACAAAAAAATACATAAATAAGATGTTTGAGAGCTCAAATGTGATAAAAACTGGGCAATGAACTTAATAACCTTATTAGCTTTGAATTATCCTTGCATTTCTAGGAACTTGAGATTCATGAGTGGATTACTTATTTCAACTTGCTCTGTTTTGCTGGTGTGAGTTTTCTTAGCTATAAATATCCCTCTTATGATTTTTTGTATTGTTTCCCATAGTTTCTAGTATGTTGAACTGGCATTACCATTTGATTCTGAGAACTTTTTTCTTTCTTCCTTGATTGCTTCTGTGGTTTAATCTCTATGTGTTTGCATAATTTCTGTAGTTTGTTTGACCCTTGGTATCTAGTTTCATGGTAGTATGGCCTGATAATAAACATGAGTCATTTATTATTCTTTTGTATTTATTAAATATGGTTCATGGACTAATATGTTATTTACTTTGGGGAAAGTTCATTGTGCTCCTTAGAAAAATTTCTATGCTAGTATGATCTATGTAGTGAGCCCCTGCAGACCGTGTACAAAATACATAAAAAAGAGTATTCACTTAAAAAAAAAAAAAAGAAAGAAAGAAGGTGAACTCATTATACACACGACCTAAATCCCAAAGATTATTATTAACTACTTCAAAAATTTGAACTTCAATAAATAAGAAAACCCAGAAGTGGTTAGATATCTGAATACACATGAGTGAACAAAATTCAACCCAGAAGATACAAAAACTCTGAATAATCTAAAAAAGATCATGAAAATAAAATAGTAGTAAAAAAATAAAACCTACCAACTAAGAAATCCTAGGACCCAGTGAACATTTCAGCAGTGAATTCTACAAGAACTTCAGATAAGACCTAAAATCAATACCTTCAAATTTTTAAATGAAGTTTAAATGAAAAAAGTAGTGCAAAATTCATTCTTGGAAGCTACTATTGCCTTGATTCCAAAACCTGATAAAGATTTAACAAACAGAAGGCTAAAGACTAATTTCTTCAGTGAACATAGATACAGAACTCTTTAACAAGATCAGGAAAATGAATGCAATAAATTATTAGATATATCATCTATCCTGGGCAAGCAAAATTCATTGTAGAGATGCAAGGATGGTTCAAAACATGCAAATTAGTAGACATAACACATCACATAAATCAAATCGAAGACATAAAATACGTATGGTTATCTCTATAGATGTAAAAACAAGGGCCTTTAACATAACCCAGTATTCATTTATGATAAAAAAAAAAACATAAAGAAAATAGGCATAGAATGACTTTGTCTCAATCTGATAAAAGCCATTATGACAAGCCTAAGGCCAACATCAAATTAAATGTGGGGAAAATTGGAAGCTTGTCCTCCAAAATCAGGAATAAAAACACAATAACTACAGTTACCACTCTTTTAAAATAAGGTATAGCCAGGCGTGGTGGCTCCCAGCACTTGGGAGGCTGAGGCAGGAGGATTGGTGCGAGTTCGAGACCAGCCTGGGCTA
>PVJA010004761.1:0-83533 GCA_004027025.1 Myocastor coypus | reverse complement strand
TTTTTTTTTTTTTTTTTTTTTTTTTTTTTTTTTTTTTTTTTTTTTTTTTTTTTCTTTTTTTCTTTTTTTCCTTCAGGCTCTAGTAATTAAAAGAAAAAAAAATTTTTAACTTAACTTCAGATCTTATCTCCAATCCAAGTTCCAATATACATTTCTGCTTTTGTTTACTTCAGATGCTACTAATTCAGAGATTTTGTCTGCATGATTCTCATTTTCTTCTATGGTAGTATCTCCTGTATTTGTTCCAGGGGGGCTCAGGACCTGAAATTGAATTTTGCTCCTTGTCTGTATCATTCTGTATAGCAATGACCTTTGGTGCTGAACTGTGTGCCCTCAGTTTGGTCAATCAACTGGGGCTCCTGGGTTGGCTGAGCTTCCAGCGGACTGGAGGAGGTCTCACTCTTCGGTAGGCCTGGCTGCTGGGTGGGATGAGCTTCCAGCAGCTTGAGGGTGGAGGTGTCACTCACACTCACTTGGCGGCCTGGCTGCTGGGGAGGGTCGCAAAAACTTTTTTCTTACTCACTCTTAAAGAGAATTAGCTGCAGCTTCCAAGACCCAGCCTTCTCTCATCGCTCTGCAGTGGTAGCCTGAGCCATCTGTACAGTACTTTGTAATACCCAAGTCAGCCACTGCCTCTCTGTCCTCTTCCTTCTGAAATTTGTGTTTGAGACTAGAGACAGTCTCCTGAGCAGCCCCTGGCTTCCAAGACTTTGTTTTGCCATGATTGAATTTCTTGCTTGTATTCAAACCTGTTCAGGTTATGAGCTAACTCTCCTTCTCCTTCTCCTTCTCCTTCTCCTTCTCCTTCTCCTTCTCCTTCTTCTTCTCCTTCTCCTTCTCACTCTTCTTCTCCTCCTTCTCCTTCTCCCCCTTTTCCTCCTTTTCCTTCTCCTCCTCCTTCTCATCCTTCCTCTTCTTCCTCTTCTTCCTCCTCCTCTTGGCCCCAGATCCTCTTCAGAGTGTCCAGGCAGGCTGAACTGGTTTGGGGGTTGGAGTGTTTATTCATTTTGTTTGGCAACTTGAATTGGCTCTTTTTCATCTAAACTTTTGCTCTTGTAAATTTTATCTTCCTACTGATTTTTTCTTTTCTTTTTAATGGCCCTGAAGATTGAACCCAGAAACTTACCTCTGAGCAGCACGGTATGCCCCCTCTTTTGTCTTTGTCTTGAGATGGTGTCTTGCTAAGCTGCTCAGGCTGAGCTCTACTTTGTGATTCTCCTGCCTCAGCCTCCCAGAGTGCTGCAGTTATAGGCACATGCCACCACACTCTGCTCATGTGGCAGTCCTGGCTGCTGTGTCAGATGAGCTTCTGGCAGGTCGAGGGTGGAGGTCTCACTCACACAGCAGGCCTGGCTGCTGGGTGATACCACTATCATGCCAATGTGAATGACCCTTGAAACTCTGTCCCTAACTGTGCCATTTCTACAGTCTAAAACTCTAATGTGCTGGGCGTGGTGGCGCACGCCTGTAATCCCAGCACTTGGGAGGCTGAGGCAGGAGGATTGGTGCGAGTTCGAGACCAGCCTGGGCTACAAAAGTGAGCTCAGGACCAGCCTCAACTGCATAGTGAGACCCTGTCTCAAAAAGACAAAAATAAATAAATAAATAAATAAAATAAAATAAAATAAATAAATAAAACTCTAATGTTCAATTTCTAAGTGATCATTCTTTCAATATTCCCAGGGTATCCAGTTGTTGACAAAATTCCTAGTCTACTTTTTTCTTTAACCCTTTATCCTGTTTGATCATCCTTTGAAGGATGGAATGGTTGTGTGTGTGTGTGTGTGTGTGTGTGTGTGTGTGTGTGTGAATGTTCTGTTATGTGTATGTACATTCATGTTTTGGCAAGTGGAAGGGGCATAAAATGTTGGTTATCGGTGGTTCTTTTCTTATCTGACTAGGTGCATCAACACATTCACCATTCACCAGGTCTAGCTCATTCCATTCTGCAAGTTTCCGTTTCCCACAGACCCTTGCAATAGCTAACTGCCTTGTGCATTTATCAGGTACTTGCATGGGTAATTTCACTTAACGCCTAAGACAAATTTTGAGTCAGGCACTGGTGTAAAGTTCCATATTTATAGCTGACGAAACAGTTGCCTATTTTGAGTAATTTTCCCCAGGCTGTCTAGCTAGAGAGAAATAGAGCTGATATTGGAACCAAGTAGCTTTGTTCCAGAAATTAGGAGTCTTCTGCTGCTCTGACTGTAGGACTCACTATTTCTCAACCACATCATCTCCCAATTTTTGCTCCCATGTCAACTTTTTCTGTTCTGCGTTTCTGAAATGCCCTCTTATGCTCTATATGTCTGTCTCATAAGACTTGAGTTTATCCCCCAGAGAGTCCTGTGGTAGAAGTTTGGTCTCCAGTGTAACAGTGATTAGAGGTGTCCAATCTTTAGTGGACAGCACTGAGTGAAAGATGATTGGGTCATGAGGGCACTTCACCCTCAAAAGGGAATTGAGGTAGCTCTCCTGAGACTGGGTTAGTTCTTGCAGGAATGGGCCATGCAAAGCAAGGCCACACCACGTACTTGGCCTCATCTAGTGCATCCATTCTTTTTCCTGCTTCTCTTCCACGTTGTAACACAGCCACACTAGACTTCACCAGACTGTACCACCACGCTGTCTGGACTTTCCAGCCAGCAGAATCATAAATTTAAAAAACCATACGCTCTTTGTTACAGCAACAAAAACAGACTGATAGAATCTTTTAAAACTTCTGCTCATCTAATATGTTCTGATTTCTCTCTAAACTGCTGGTGTGTAAAAAAGTTGTTGAGAACACCAAGCTTCTTGGAGTTCTAAACCAACCAAGTGCCTTGTGTGTGCCATGGTTGCCCTCTGAATAGAAGAAATCAAACCAAACTAAACCATAAAAGACAGCCCTGGAAGTATTTGAGAAATGACAATGTATGTTAGGACTCAGATGATATTAAGAGATAATGTGATTCTGGTATAATAATTGATAGACAATTATGTTTTCTTTTTAAATGAAAGCTACAAAAATATAGTTTAAAGGATACAGTGAATAGGATTGCCTTAAAATATTCATGCAACCCACCCACTCACATGCGAAAGATCAGGTTAAAATTATCTTTTTTTTTTTTTTTTTGCTTTTTGAGACAGGGTCTTGCTGTGCATTTCAGGCTCGTCTTCAGCTCACTTTTGTAACCCAGGCTGGTCTCAAACTCACAGTGATCCTCCTGCCTCAGCCTCCCAAGTGCTGGGATTATAGGCATGCACCACCACACCCAGCAGGTTAAAATTGTTGATAAGGGAAAATGTCAAAACTGGATGATGGGAGCTCATTGCATTATTTTGTCTTTTCTTTCTCTTTTTGACAGTTTCCATAATAAAGTGTTTAAGAGGTTAACTTACAGAGCCTAAGCAACAGTGTCTACTCCACAAAGCCTTCCCTAAAGCTCTGTGAGAATTCATCGGCCCTTTTTGAGGGCGTGTCACACATCCTTGTTTGCAGTTGTTTTATGTGCACTGTTATCTCCTCCACTAGGCTGGAAGTGGTTCTAAGCACAAGCTCCTCTTTGCGTCCCTCTGAGAGCTGGTCAAGCATCCTAACTGACGGTCGGCATCGAGTAAGCACTTGTTAAGTGGGATGGAATGATGGCACTACACGTACCGTGTGTGTCAATTTCTGCCACTAATGAAGACCCACTGTAAAAATAACTTTGTTCTCATCACCAGAAATAGTTGCATTTCTTCTGGCTTATTTTTATCATATGATCACTGTGAATCTTACAAGTGATTATTTTCCCTTTTTGTGATGCTACAGTCAAGCTTAGAATTAAATCTCTGGCCCACCCACAGTAGGGGTGCAGGCCTTTATGGTGTGTGTCTGTGTGTTGACTCTGTTCCTGGCCCCTCCATAACTTCCCTGCTTTCATCTTTCCCTTGTCATACATTCCACTTTGACTTTATTTTATATAGTTGTAATAATGTATGTGAATTTTGTTCATTTCTCTTCAATATCTGACAGGATAATTCTGTCATATCAATAATATAGTGTATGATCTGTAATAGTATGCTGTACCACTGTTGTTCGGGATATGAGACAGTAGTGCTTTTTGTGACTGTGCAGTAGGAAATGAATTAGAGTATTTTAAACATAATTTAAAATTTTTAATAACTCTGCAAATAGGTGCAAGGATTTCATTTTTAGAGATGTCAAAACTGAGGCCAAAGAAATCTGTCCCAAGCTGTACAGCTGATAAACAGCAGGTAGCACCTCTTTCTGTTTCTTTATGTTCAGTGTACTGCCTCCCTCCCTTGGTATTTCCATTTAAGGTTTTGCAAGATTTGAGATAATATTCCTAACAAGATTTTTAGCCAATTCTTTCCTCAAAGAACATCCTTTGTTAATATTAACATTTTGTGTATCTACTTCATGCCTCTCATATTTTATTTGTTCCATTCTATCCACTTGTTGCACTAAAAAGATAATTAACCCACACAAACAGACTGCCCATTTAGCATGTGTGTCTGCGATTGCCACAAAATTGAGCACTCTTGTTTCTAGAGGGCAGTGTTATGATTGAGAAGCAGGATTTGGGATTTGGGAAGCAATGAAGTAATTGTATAGAAATGGAAGGTGATGGGTGGGGCGGTGCTCATCTGTTATCCCAGCACCTGGGAGGCTGAGGCAGGAGGATCACTGTGAGTTTGAGGCCTGAACTGCACGATAAAACCCTGTCTCAAAAAAGAGAAAGAGAAGAAAAATATCCCGTAGAGATGAGAGTTGCAGAAAACTCCTATCTTGCCATTTGTTCCAATTCTTCTTTGAACACAATGGCAGTAGCATTAATAACAAACACTCATAACACACTGTGTGGCTACTTGCTAAGTATTTCACTTGGATTCAGTCATTTGACTTTCTGGACAGTGCAGACATGACAAAGGGAAAGTATACTTCCCACCTCACACCTTGGGAGGCAGATTCAGAGCCGGGTGTAATGCAGATGCTGCTATCCTTTCCCGCCCATTTTCAGTAGCAGTGTCTAAGGCCTATCCGCACAAGGTCCAGGCACCACCTATTCCTGAAGACCTGTCCAAAGCCACTTCCTCCCTGACCCCTGCCTCCCTCTGGTCTGCAGCTCTCATCATACTGTTCCTTGGCAGGACACCCATGGAACTTTACCTGCCCCTCTTGCTGCCTGCGCTATAGTCACTGATGCCTGCATGTTGACTTTCTTTCTAATCCCTACACTTCTCAAAGGCCAAATACCTGTCTCATTTGTCTCCACACACCTCGTAGCTCTCTCGTGTCCTGAGTAAGGAGCTTGGATGGAGATTGATACTTAGATCAGTACTTTCCTATCACAAACTTTCCATTAAAGCCTCCCCTGCCAAGATCAGTGCAGCGCTCCATAAGTGCAAGGGTTTCTGGTTTGCACCTTTCCTAGTTTATCATTGTATGGACTCCTGACCCAGCGGGAAATAGGAATGTGTATGTGTCTTAACAACATTCTACACTGCAGCAGTATAATTTGATAGCAGTTAATATCCCTGAGGTTTCCCTTGAGCTGCTGGCAACAACCAAGCATGCCTCCCACACCTGGTTCAACTCATCTGGGTTTAACAAGTTGACTGCCAGCTAGGAACCACCTATACTGAGCATGCACTTTAAGCACTCTCACCACAAAGTGTTAGCTATGTTAATCAGCCCATAATGTATGCATATGCCACGTGTAATCTATATAGGACTTGTCAATTAAAATAAATTAGTAAATTAAAAAAAAAAATCCCTGAAGCTTAAGATATGGAATAACACTAAGGGAGAATGTCTGATTGTGTCAGATTAAAATAAATGATTACCAGAAACACACACCCATCTGTGTGCTCCTTTTCTGGAGGGCCAGGTGTTCGGAGTTATATTCACCTGTGGGACAGAGTAAGCTGAATCTCGGCTTAACACATCTAAATACAGCAGATCATGTTTTGCTATATTTATAATGAAGCAGGACAAATGTTGCTTTTAAACTGAGTCGGTGTGGGGCCGTGGAGATGGCTTCATGGCACAAGTGCCCCCATGGCAAGTGCAAGGTTGTGAGTTCAAACCCCAGTCCTGCCAAAAATAAATAAACAAACAAACAAACAAACAAAAAACTGAGTTCGCAATCAGTGTCCCAAGTACCCCCAAACTTGTAAGATAAGGATAATAGCTTTGGAATGGTTAACCTCATCCTTACCACCAGTTCTCTCCCCATTCTGCTCTGGTTTCTCATATGAGATCTTCAGGATGTAATGCTGATCCAGATATGTGTGCTGATTACCCTTGCAGACCTGACAGGAGATCAGAAAAGCCAATAATCAATAATGATGTGACACCTCTCATTTTTCAGATCAATTTAGCCTCTGAGAGTCTTGCTTTGGTTCTATTACTTGTTTGATTTAATGCCAAGGAGCTGGCTTATGAGTGACAGGCCTGGTACCTCCTTGCATCGTGCCTTTCTGACATGCAAGAGGATGACTCTGTCACAACTGATGAGAAATTGCTCTTACTGCAGTGCTAAGCTGCAGACACATCTTAATGCACCAGCATCCAGAGTATGCCAGATACTGTCTTCTTCCCTTGCTGCTCCCAGTTAGGAAGGAAAAGGAAATTATTTTTTAAGGAAGGAAAAGATAATACATGCATGTCTGATAGGCAGCTTCCAAGTGACACAAATCTCATCTCTGCTGCTGCATGTCTGCTTGCTTTTCCTTGCCCTTTTTTTTTTTGTCATTGAGAGGTTATGACAACATGAGCCATATTGTATTTATAAACATCACGTGTTTCCTTGATATGGCTTTCAGTTTCTGCCAGACAAGAACACATGGAAGAAACATTTCTCATTAGCTAAGCATTAGTTGTAGTTATGCTGGTTTTTGGAACAGAAAAAATGCCTTCCTACTGAGATTTAACTTTCATAGAGTAGGAACAAAACCTCTGAATGTCCGTGAAATAGTTTTAACAAGGATGGATACTGCTCCTTTAAACCACATATTTTGACTAAAAGCTTCCTTCTGCAAGAAAACCAAGCCTCGCGTTTAGTCACCATGAAGATAGGCTGAGCTGAAAGCATTCAAGAGATGGGTGGTTTCCAGGTCTCTGCACATCTAGAAAGTTTCTTCCAGAAAAGAATGGCTTCTGGAAGATGAAAGGTAAGAGCCGTGTCTTTACGGCAAGATATAGTACTCAGGAATTCTCTCCACACCCTGGCATATTTACATCCCCTCCATTCGTGTGTATTCAACTTCAGTTCAGTAAGGAATTACAATAGGAGGTTTTTCCCTGAACTTCCTCCTGTTGCTTTAGGAGACCTTTGCTGCCGGCATTAGTCTGCTTTTTTAAGGATCCACTTAAAATATATTAGGCTGTCTCCAGCCTGCAGATCTTGTGATCTAGTTTCTGTTTAACCGTATAATTTTTAAAAGGGTTTTAAACATCAGTGTTGTTTGCTTGTACAGAGCTTGTTGATTTACGTGTTCTGTGACAGTTTTCATGGAACTGCCAACTTGTGTTCAGTTTCTGAGACAAATGTAGACAAATAAGAAAGCATGGTAAAAATGGGATTAGTATGTGTCTTTTTAACACTGAGGAGCAAATTACTGTTTTTTGTTTTTATTTTTGTTGTTGTTGTTTTGTCCTTATGAAAATGGCTTTAAATTTTTAAAGAAAAATGGCCATTTTATCTTAGCATTGAAAAAAAAATTTTAAAAATCCATATACACCTTATGAAATACCATTGAATACCCTGTACAGTTTTTAAGTGGGAGAGACAAGCAAGATGGTCACGTCAGGCTTAATGATTCCCTGAAAAAGTCTGTGATAGAAACCATATTTATTAGACATAACTGTCACAATATTTTGCATTCATTTCTCTCAAAATAACTGAACAAGTTCACTGTTTTTTTTTTTACATAAGTTGGTTTTCTTTTAAAGAAACATATGGGTATGGATCTACTTACCAGTACTCCTGAAGATATTTTTATTCCAGTTCAGAAGAGTAAAGTATACATGAATCATTACTGTCCAGTGTGGTCTTAACAATATGTATCACTTCATTTAGTCAACCTATGGCACTTGCTCTTTATACCCTTTTAACTATTGGGAAATTAAGATTCAGAGGGATTCTATAACAAGGTCACACACTAGTAGGTAGCAGAGCTGGGATTTCAACTGAACCTGCTCTCTAACCTTTCTTTTTATGTCCTGTATCACACAGCCTCACCAGTAGATGAGAACTTCTAGTCTGGAGTAAAATATAAGTAACTTATCTCATGAAGAAGTAATATTTATTTGGCTTCAGGGAAAGTTATTTTGTGCTTTGTTGATTTTTTTTTTTTTTTTTTTTTAATATCTGTAGTATCCAAATCCTAGGACTGTATCAGGCTGATTGTTTATCCAGGGATTTGGTTACAAGTTCAAATGAAATGAAACAGTGAATATTAGGTAGTGTGGAGATAGCGAAATTCATCTTGGATAAACTGCTTTTTATTACAGAGACTTTTATTGCTTTTTTCTTTGCTTCATGTGCTGGTTTGCTCATAAAAATATATATGTTTGCAGGGCAGAGCAGGGAGTATGTTTTTGAGCTTGTTTTGGAAGTGAGAAGTCTTTCTGAAGAGAGACAGCTCAGTGTGCCTGCCCGCCACCCTTGGAGAGAAAAGCCACCTGGGCCCACTCGGAGGCAGAGCTGCACCTTCAGCATCCTCTTCCCACCCCTTGCTGAAGACTGAGAAACGAACTCAGCAGCAAAAATATCCTAGTGATTTGTGATGCAAAGTAATTACTGCCAACAGCTGAACCAGGGGTGCAGCTGCTCGTCTCAGCTTCTGGACCAAGGTTACTTGCTGCCAACCCTATTTCAGCATCAAAATCCAGGGTTGGTCATACAACTTGAATGTCACCTGGACCAGGGCCACCTCCTTCTTTGAATAGGCACAGGGATTGTATTCCAAAGACTCCAGGGTCTTTGCTGGAGCATGCAGAGACGTTTGGGCCACACCCTTCCTCTGCCCTTTGATATTTCCCCTCATCTTTCTTTGATCTTCTAAGATCAGACCTTACAGGAGATGGCCTTTGACCTGGAGCACATGTCCTTCTACTTTCAAATTGGAGTCCTGTTACCTGAGTGTCTCTGGTGGAGAATTTGCTTTTCTGTATTTCCGGGTCCCCAGCTGGAACAGTCGAGACTGAAGCAAAATGTTCCCTCCAGTGTCACCCTAGGGCCCTCGTGCCCCAGATCCTACACCATAGTAGACTTCTGGTTCTTCATGCTCTTCTGAAAAGGTCTTAAGCAGGCCTGTATTATTTTACTGTCAATTTTAGTGTAGAAGAAATTTTATGCTAATCTTCTGGAGAGAAAAATGTGTTTAAGATGCATAGCCCTTGCTGATACCTTGCTTGCTGCCAACTCACTGTCCTCCCCTGGGCTGGCAGTCTCCTCATTTGCATGTGATTTTCAGGGCTGATGGACATTTGTCTGCTCCTGAGGAGGCAGAGCTGGCTGCTTTAAACTTGTGCCCTAGTGCACATGCCTGACCATACCGCTGGTGTTCTCCCAGTGAGCAGGCTTGGGAGTCACCAGGATTCCAGGTGAAAAAAGGGTCTCAGCCTCATCCCTGCAATCTGTTTACCTGTTACCCGAGAGCCGGGAGGGCCAGACTGAACGGGGAGACTTGGTGAAGGTCACAAAATAAGGAAGTGAGAAATGAAGCTGGAACCCCAGCCAGCTGCCCCCAGCCCAGCCCTCGCCCATGCCCAGTGCTGCACACTTGTTTGCTTTGGTCCTCATTCCTGTTTCTCATGTGGTTTGCTTTATTTATGGGTTGGCAAAAGCTATATATTTGCCATGGGCATCCACTGCTGTAGCTGAGTGGAACTAGACTTTGTGGTCCCCCAGAAAGCAATCCAGTCTGCCTCTTCTGAATGATCTTACTAAAAAAGAACCATAGTCTTATAGCAGGGTCAGAACTCATTAGCTAGAAAAGCATGGGCCTGGGCCAAAAATACATAGATTTTTATGCAAGTAAATTTAGGTTATCCAATATTTTTAAATGATTTTTTAAAATTCATTTTATTTATTTTGAGGTATTTGGTACAGGTTCTCACTATGCAGCTTGCACTTGTAGTGATCCTCCTGTCTCAGCCTCTGCAGTGCTGGGATTATAGCACATCCAGTTTTGGAGCTGGCATAGGGTATGCCAGGTTCATCCTGTGCAACATGCAATACTGGGGATCGAACTCTTGTCCTTGTGCTTGCCTGGTAGGCACTTAGACTGCCAAGCTATCTCCAGCTCTATCTGATATTTTTAATGAAAAGAGAAGAGGCCATCAAGTCAACTGAAAAACGACAACTACTACAAATCATGAGGTGCTTTGAATAAAATAGTGTTGGCTTAACAAAGTTCTGTAATATTATAATACTACCTTCAAAAGTCAGTCATCACCCAATGGCAGGTAAATTCTATAGTCACTGTGTTTAAAGCTGTAATGTGCTACTGCTCAAACTATTTCAAAGCTGTTCTTCACTTGGAACTTTTCAGTTATATGTGGCAGACAAGCAGGTTTTAAAATTCTGATAATTTTATAATGCTGTTTTTATATTTTTTGGGAAAATATGGTAGCACAAAGAACATGACTTTAATGAATAATATTTCAATCATAGTTAAAGAAAAGCTTCAATTTAATATTAATTTAAGGCCCGGCAGGATGGCTCAGTGGTCTAAAGCGCCTGCTTGGGAAAGCTTGGGCAGCTTCAGGGACCACGGTTCGATCCCCGGCACCACATGCTGCGCCAGCCCTGCTGTCGGGGCAGGCTGAGTCGGCTGTAAAAATGAGTGAATAAACAAACAAAGGTTCTGAAACAAGAAAAAAATAAATTAATTAATATTAATTTAAAGGACATTGTTGACTGGGCCTTGGTACAGTTAGTGTCAGGATACAGCTAAATGGTGGTGGGGTCTTGTTGACACATGAAGTGCAGAAACCAAGGCTTTGGGCAAACCCCAAGGAGGAGTCCCGGGAGAGATGGAGTAAAGCTTCATTAGGGATTGTCCTACTGAAAAAGGCATCTGTTTCACTTTCAGAATCCAATTTAAGTCTTCCTTACAAGTTCTCAAAACCTCAGCATCTTATTATCTGGCACAAAAGAGAAGCTGTTTATCAAGTTATTTTTGTGCAGATTTCTTAATTTGAGGCCCTTGCAGATAACAGGCGTGAATACCCAGCATGTCTTTTAAGCTGCAGGATCTGACTCCACTGTTGAGGCAGCACTGAGTCACCTCATGTTCCTCAAACACAGACAGTGTGTTTGACTTGGCTGATCAACACATGCGCTTGATTTTTCTCCCTTCTTTTTTTCCCTTTTCTTGGCACATCAAAGGTCAGGTTTTGGCTTACTCTAATTTCAGTCTCTGAAGCTGCTCCTTTTTATTTGTGCTTGATAGAGTAGAAGAGCTGCCAAATAACAATGAGAAATCATGGCAATGTCAAGAATGGGAGAAATTTGGAAGTCACACGGGTCTCATATGCAGTGTGCTTAAACACTGATGTGCAGTTTCCATGACACACGCCACCTCTACCATACAGGATTTGTAATCAGAACCCGTTTTGTTTAGGAAGAGCATCTAGTACTACTCCATGCACTTCCTTCCAGAAAAAAATGACACAAAGAGTGTCCTGTAGGTGCTTGAGAACACACAACAGCATCTTAGTTGCTTTTCTTGCCACTGGGACATAATACCTGGCACCCACAAGTGAAGGGAGGAGACATTTATCTTGGATCCCAAGATAAATGGGAGGTTTTGGTCCATGGTCAGTTGGAAAAGTCTTGGTTACTTTTCTGTCCTTGTTGAGACCAAATCCTGGACACCTGATCAAGGAAGAAAAGGTTTATTTACTCAGTTTGAGGGCTTCAATCCATTCTCAGCTGGCTCCAACACAGAGTGGCACACGGCAGAGGGTAGCAGTTCATATTGGTGGATAAACAGCAAGAGCAAAAGAGAGGAGGAGCGGGACCAGCGTCAGAGGCAGGCTTCTCTCCCTACATTGCCTTCAGGCTGGCTGCCCCAGGCTGGGTGGAGCACTCACACCCACAATCCCAGCAGTACTCAGACCCATATTCCCAGCCTTGGATCATGAATTAATCACAAACTCTAGAACCATGCCCAAAGACTGCATGTGGCTTTGCGGGGAGAGCTACACACAAACCATAATACTCTCAGAGAGGGCAGCAGGGCAGCATGGCAGGGGGCATGGCAGAGGAGAAATAGCTCATATGTACCAGACAGCTGAGAACAAGATCAAAGGATGTGGGGAGACTGGCCCACCCAGGCCCCGCCCCTGGGACCCACCATCTCTGACCAGGCTTTACCTCCTAAATCACATTTAGCTATAAATTCATCAGTGGACCAATCCACTAATGCAAATCACTCTCACACTCCAATCATATCCCAAGATAGCCACTTAGGAATACATGCAGCTTTAGGGTGCATGTAGATGTAAGCTATTCATAAGGAGCAACTGAAGGAATGTTCTGGATATATATTCACAAAGTAATGGCCATTTTTCTTTTAAAAGCAAAGCTAAAAATATATCTCTTAGCAGCTGTGTAACTACAAAATAAAAGATGTATGCATATATATATATATATATATATATATATATATATATATATATGCTTCATTGCAGCCTAATTATGAGATATCTACAGGGTTCAGACCTTAATGCTTCAGAAATTTGCTGCAGATTTTGCTGTATATATTTAGACCAGGGACTTATTAGTTTGTGATCTGCAGGACTCTGCATTCACATGAAAATGAGAAATGGGGCACTGTTGGCAACCCAAGGCTATAATTATGTTAATCCGACCATTTCAAAACTGAATATGTTGTTTTAAAATGTTTCTGTATTTTTATTATTCATAACAACGATCTGAAGAAATTTAGCAAAAATGCTAACATTTCTGTTCAGTATCGCCTTGTGACCAGAGCTTCGAAAGGAGTCCAGAGAGGAATTTTGATATTTTAAATTTTGATGCATAATTTCCCTCAAAAGATACATGCCTTGGCACATGCCTGTAATCCCAGCACTTGGGAGGCTGAGGCAGGAGGATTGGTGCGAGTTCGAGACCATCCTGGGCTACCAAAGTGAGCTCAAGGCCAGCCTGAGCTGCATAGTGAGACCCTGTCTCAAAAAGACAAAAAAAATAAAATAAAATAAAGATACATGCTCATCTGCACAAAGTCTCTTAAATATAAAAGTTACATATTTAAAATATACAGGGCTGGGGAGATACCTCCATGGTCTAAGAGACTGCTTGGTAAACACAAGGACCCTGGTTCAATTTCCAGTACCAAATGACATGCTGGCCCCAGAACCCAAGCATGGTGGTACACACCTATAATCCCAGTACTAGGGAGGCTGAGACAGGAGGAGCACTATGAGTCTGAGCTTCATAAGAGACCCTGTACCACATAAATAAATACATAAATAAATAAATTTTAAAAATTAACATATAGGGGCTGGGGAAATAGCTTAGGGGCACAAGTGCCTTCCTGGCAAGTGCAAGGTCCTGAGTTCTATCACTGGTTCAAAAAAAAAAAAAGTATATATATATATGTGTGTGTGTGTGTGTGTGTGTGTGTGTGTGTGTGTGTGTGTAGGAAATATATGTGCATGCCTGTCTCAGCATGTATGTTCAGTAGCAAAATTTATTCCCCTTTGCATTAGGCCACTACTTACTGCTCTATCATAAAAAACCAAGAATTAATTTTGACCAGTATTACAAGAGATTTTTTGGGGTGGGTTGTTTTTGTTTTTTGTCAAGAATTCTCCTAGAGCACTCAGATATTTTCTTTTGAGACAGTCTCACCACCGCTTTGCCCAGGCCAAGCCTGAGTTTATGATCCTCCTCCCTCAGCCTCTCAGAGTGCTGGGATTATGAGCATGCACCCCTATGCTAGCCCAGATTGTTGCTTTTGATATAAACATGGGACAGGCTAAAGATGAATTGTTGAAATTTTCAGCCAGTCCAAAATTTTGCTTTAAGCTAATCAGTTCGGCTGCTTCCACAGCAACTGAAGTTTTCATTTCTGGCCACAAGTAGGCAATAAGGTACATTCTCTTTTTATTATCAAAAAGACCTCTCCCAGGTGCTGAAGTGGGAAGGAAGCCAAGCATGGAGGCACATGCCTGTCTACTGAGTGCCCAGGGGCTGAGGCAGAAGGGCCACAGGTTCAAGCCCAGCCTGGGTCACATTCCAATTTAAGAGTAACCTGTTTCAAAACAAAAATTAAAATTAGATGAATAGGCTGAGCACTTGGGAGGCTGAGGCAGGAAGATCAGTGTGAGTTTGAGATCAGCCTGGAGTACAAAAGTGAGCTCAATGCCAGCCTGAACTGCATAACGAGACCCTGTCTCAAAAAGACAAAAAAAAAAAGATGAATAAAAGTGTGCAGGTCCGGAGTTTAGTTTCCAGACCAGCAGAAAACAAAACAATGTGAGAGGAAGAGGGGGTTCCACAGAGCAGGGACACAGGTGACCGCTTCTCTCCTCCTTATAAATCATCACAGAACAAGTCTGCAGTGCACAGTGAGCTAAGTCCTTGCTACAGCCTGATCTGGATTCTGCATCATCAATTGATTTGGGAATGCAAATGGGGAAAGGTAACTTTCTAAGGGTTAGACCATATCATATAAGTGGACTTTTTCCTCAAGGGTGATGTCTCTGGACCATAATACAGCAAGCTGTTCTTACATTGGCTGCATTCAGACATTCGGAATTTCTATTCAGTGAGTTCTCACTTTCAAGAAGAAAGCTTTGGTTTGTTCTATTCATCCTCTTAGGACTGTCCTCAAGTGGACCATTAGCCTTTTTATTCATTTTATTCTGTCTAGAAACTCGTGAGTGTTTGTTGGTGATGTTCATTACAATGTATGTTGTTCATGCATTCATGCTCACAAAGTAAGGCAGTGGTTTAGCCCATTTGATACTCAGGGCCTCAAACACCTAAATACTGGATGTATTCCTGGAACAAATCAGCATCGCAATCGGAGACTCAGAAATACAGCTTCAGGGTGAGAGTCAAGGTTGTAAGACTATCGCTAAATAGAGGTCCTCATTTGACTAATGTTTCTACTGCTTTCCTTTGATATTCTAATGAGGAGGTAGCATGATTACTGAAGCTGATTAAACCATCAATTGTTTGTTTGTTTTGGGAAGCCGCCAGGCAGGAGGATCACATGTTAGACCATGCTGGACAACTTAGCAAGAATCCATATCAAAATAAAAGATGAAGAAGGTTAAGGATGTAGGTCTCTGGTAGAGTACTTCACTGGCTTTCGGTGGACCTTTGTTTAATGCCCAACAGAGCAAAGAAAAGAAAATTGGACACTTATTTGAATCCATCTGTACAGTGAGGAGAGAGGAGGGGGTCATCAAACTAGAGGCATCTTGCTGTCCTAGTTTTAAGAAGCCTCTCTCTATTGTTCCCTATCTTCTTTTTTTTTTTTTTTTTCTTTTGTCTTTTTGAGACAGAGTCTCACTATGTGGTTCAGGCTGGCTTTTGTAGCCGAGGCTGGTCTTGGACTCGCACTGATCCCCCTGCCTCAGCCTCCCAAGTGCTCGGATTACAGGTGTGTGCCACCATGCTGGGCTTGTTCCACATCTTCCATCTTCTCCAGAATTTTTTTTTTTTTTTTCCAGTGTTGCTTTTTAGAAAAAAAGGGAAAAGGTAAGACAAAGAAAACTGGGGGGCAGGAGAGCAAGAGTTTGGGCTGGGCAATTGAAGATGAGAAGCTACTATGTGTTTGCAGTAGAATTTGTTGCTGTCTGAGCTGAGCTTGATTAATGCTCTCAGTACAAACCATGAACTTTGAAAAGCAGTCCACGGCATACAAAGCCTGTTCTTCATGTGGCTTCCTCATGTGGGATCAGAAAATCTTTCCTGATAGTGGGCATTATTCGGTGGGAGCAGCTCAACAGTATCTGCTTCCTTGCCCACTGTGGGTATTTTGTCATAGAGGGTGTGACATATTTTCCTTGATTTTGTTTACTGGGCTGGAAGTAATAGGTTCTGTTTCTGACCAGCTGCTCAATTTCAGGAATGCAGGGCTTCAGGGGAGGGGAGGAAAGCTCAAGGGTCCTAAAGTCTGTCTCTGGGACACAGGGAAGCAGACCTGGTATCAGAGAGGACAAAGGGACTGGCTAGGACTCTGTGCACCACCCCCCTGCTGCTGGGGTAGGGTAGGACAGGGCAGGGTGTGGGCAGGCATTTGCCAAACTCAGCCTCAGGATCTGCATGACTCCTAAACTGGTTGTCTTTGAGGCTGTTATTTATCCAAATAAGGTGAAAGCAGTGGTTTTTACTGACCATCTCAAATTTCTGAGCCATGTTCACTGGCTGGCTGGCTGGCTGACTTGGTATTTGAAGTGAAAACACAAAGGTATTCCTTTGAAATAGAGCACTCTTTGTGGGGCTCGAGGAAGTCAGCATTTGGAAGACACATCCCCCATCTGTAGATAATGTCAGTCTAATCTGATCTACCTCTGCCTTCGGACTATTGTGATAGTCATTTGAGATGGCTTTGTTCAGATAGCCTTGGACCTAATACTCATCTCCAGTGGCTCTGACCCTCACTCTGTTTTGAAGAGCAGCCAAAGAAGGTCAAACCTCAGCACTGGCTTCTTGACACTAAGTTGTGCTGGTGCTTTACAGATCTTGGCCCTGTTACTTGACTTTGAAGAAGGAGGCTCAAAGTGAAGATGCTAGTATTTATCTGATGGGAATGAGCTGGGAATTAAGGGTGGTAATTCTTGGAAACATTTAGAGTGTTAGAATTCTCTAAAAATGCTCCTGTTCTTTATTTCCATGCTCTCCTAGAAGGTTTAGTTGAGAATATTTACTGACAGAAAAATTCTAGGTAATTATGATCACCACCCAAAGTTTATTAAACTCGAGCCACCTTCCTGAACCAGGCTTGAGCCAAGTGTAGGGTAGAAAGAAGATCTCAAAGTGAGCTGGCAGAGATCCTGCACTTCCACTCCCTGTCCTCACTAAAGCAGTGATGATCAGTGGGTGCTTCCTGGATGAACAGGGCGCTGTGCCCTGGGGACACACTGCAAATCCATCTTCTCAGGCCCAGTGAGACTTCCTGAATGAAACACTGTGTGTGGAAGACCCAGCAATCTGTTCTAACAACCCTTCCAGAAGATGCCCATGTGAAGCTGGAGAAACCCTTCCCTGGGCGTGATATTCTTGTAGGCACCCGAGTTAGATAGAAATATTATAGGCAGTCAGACAGGGCCAGGCCCTGAAGGATGACCTGGGAGACAAGGTGACTGTACAACTAGAGACAGACACTCCTTTGCCGTGGGCCAGATCTCAAGACAAGAGTAATTAAAAGCAACTACATAGTTCCTTAAAGATGGGCATCGGGGATTGATACGCTAAATAAGTATCAATCACCTTGAAAGAGCCCTAGAAAGAGAGTAGGTGGTATTCTTGCCCACTTGCTATTTTACTTGCTTTCCCGTTGGATCCCAATGTTAATCAATTTTACCTGAGCAATGGTGCTTGTAATCTCATTGGTTGGTCATAGTCTTTGTCCCACCTCATAACGAGCTAAGCGAGTTCCTGTGTCTTCTCTATAAAAGTCCCTGGAAGAGACAGCTTCCTGGGGACACCCACTCGGGACCCCTGTCCTGTCCCTTTCTGGGACAGGAGCTTTCTTTCCCTCAATAAATATGCTCTGCTGATTACCTCCATTTGTTCCTAAAATTCATTCTTCGGTTTTAGAGAGCACAAACTCGTCCCAGGTACTTTTCAGGTTGGGGATCCGTTTTCCCTATATCATTTGGAGGCTTCTATTGGAGGTCATTTACCCCAGATCAGTGTTTTCTTCCTGCATCAATATCAGTCATCTCTCTGGTCCCTTGGGCACCTGGCTTTCCCTACTCTCATCTCTGACATGCCTTCCTTCCTACAATAGCTAAGAAAGCAAACTCTTTGTTACTAAAGGGGGACTGATAATTTATAGACCTGCTTAACTCTCACTTCTTCAGAGAAATGTTCCTCAACTAACTCTACTAGAAGACTCATTTTTCTATAACTTCTTAGTTTATTTTTCTATGGCACACATTGGAATGGTTCTTGTTTTGCCTTGTTTTTAATACTCATGGACATACCTTATTTTTCCTACCGGCACATAAACTTTCAGAAGTAGTAATGTCCTACAGATTGCATTTTTCAAGTTACCTTTATCCCTGGACTTACCATAGATAATGGCTACTCAGTAAATATTTCATGAGCCCACAGTATCTTAATGTTGGAATGGGCCTTTCGGAAAGTGTTCAGTGGACATCTTATTTACAGATAAAGAAACATGTTAACCACTGGACCAAAATGTGGCTCCAAATTTCTCCATCACCCTTCCCTCCCACCAGCCTACCATGCTATGGAGATGCTCACCTTGGGTATCAGAGCCATGGGCCTGATCCAAAAACCAACAGGTGCTGTTGTGCTGTGTGCCACTGAAACCCAAGGAAATTAGATAGGCTTTCACAGGTGCTTTCATTTCGTTTATAAATCTGGAATCTCTTAAAACTATTTGTAACAAATGAGAACTGAACCTACTTGTGAGCCTACATACTTTTTTTTTTTTTTTTTTTTTTTTTTTTGAGACAGGGTCTTGCTGTGCAGTTCAGGCTGGCCTTGAGCTCACTTTTGCAGCCCAGGCTGGTCTCGAACTCTCACCAATCCTCCTGCCTCAGCCTCCCGAGTGCTGGGATTACAGGCGTGCGCCACCACGCCCGGCTTTTTTTTTTTTTTTTTTTTTTGAGCCTACATACTTTTATAACATAGCATCTATGCCCCGTCTTTTCCATGAACACTTCCCAGCTCATGTGTTCAGTATATCCAGGATACCCATGGGACTTCTGGATTTGAATGTTGCAGAGAAGGTGAAAAAGCAGAGAAGGTGATTCTGAGTCCAGGGCACACTGGGCTGTTTGAATCTAAACAGCACCAAGGGCTGTTTGAATCTAAAACTCCATCATTGTTTTCTCTTATTTATTTTTGGTGGGATTGGACTTAGTGATGTGTGAATTATTGTCCTCTTGTTATCTTCTGGGGCCTTTCCTTTACCCAGCTCTTTCTTCTTATGTATCAGCTAATATTGTTTAGCTGAGGATTATAATAACAGAAAAGCAAAACACCTACCATCAGCTCCATTTGAAGGATCTATTCTGGTACCTGCTATTGGAACCAGCATGTACAGTACTGGACTAATAAGAAGACAGAACAGAATGACAGAATGCAGGCAACAGGCTGATTCCTTTAGAAAGGCAAAGATCCTTACCCGGATCTGCAGAGTTAGTTCCAGGAAAGCTAAGAGGAAGGGTGGGGCGGGGGTTGTGTGTAGATGCAGTGAAGCTGGAAGGGGTCAAACTTACCAGCCACTTGGTGGGAAGAACCTGGGACTGCTTGAGGCTATAGGAAAGATGTTACTGGAGGAACAGGCGTTCAGAGCCTTGAAGAACCCCACAGTCAACTGTGGTCCTAAATATTAAGTGGAAATTCCAAGGCATAAATGATTCATAAGTTTTAAGTGCATGCCCTTCTGAGCAGTACAATGAACTTGCACCATCTCCTTTCAGCCCCTTACTAAGATTCACCCCTTTGTTCAGCATATCCAGACTGTATAGACTACCTTCCCACTCACCACACAGGAGATATCTTGGTTGTGAGACAAGTTGTCAAGCACTTCAGTCTTTCTGTTTATTTATGTTTTAGTGTGGGCAACAGAGCACAGAAGTAGTGGTGCTGGCAGTTTGGCTGTGCCTAAGGAAAGCTGTGAAGTGATTCCTTTAAGTCAGGAGTCAGAAGTTCTCAGCCTAGCCGGGCATGGTGGCGCACGCCTGTAATCCCAGCACTTGGGAGGCTGAGGCAGGAGGATCGATGCGAGTTCGAGACCAGCCTGGGCTACAAAAGTGAGCTCAAGGCCAGCCTGAACTGCATAGCGAGACCCTGTCTCAATAAGACAAAAAAAAAAAGAAGTTCTCAGCCTACTGAGAGGAAATAAAATCATATGCTGGTGATGATCTATCAGTTATTGTTAGTCTTTACTACATCTCATTTATAAGTCAAACTTGATCATAGATGTGTACATCAGATAAAAACAGTCTATATAAGGAAAGTTTGGTATCTTACATGGTTTCAAGCATCCACTTCGAGTCTTCACTGTAACCCCCAAAGTTGGGGGGTGTGATGTAAATGGCTATTTGATTTTAAAGTTGACATTTACAGGGGCTGGGGAGATAACTCCGAGTCACAAGTGCCTGCTGGGCAAGTGCAAGGTCGTGAGTTCAAACCCTGGTCCCACAAAAAATAAAAAAAAATAAAGTTGACGTTTACCATTCACCAATGCATTTCCCATCATTTTTTTTTTTTTTTTTTTTTTTTTTTTTTTTTTTTTTTTTTTTGATGGGATTCTATATAGATGAGCATCAACTCATTGGGAAAGCCTAGATCTCTTTTTTTAAAAAATTTATTTATTTTATTTTTTTTTCTTGTTTCAGAACTTTTGTTTGTTTGTTTGTTTGTTTATTCATTTTTATGGCTGGCTCAGCCTGCTCTGAGGGCAGGGCTGGCACAGCATGTGGTGCCAGGGATCAAACCACGGTCCCTGCAGCTGCCTAAGTTTTCCTCAGCAGGCGCTTTAGGCCACTGAGCCATCCTGCTGGGCCCAAGCCTAGATCTCTTATTAGCAAACCAAAATATAGAAACTTAAAATTGTCCTGCTTTTGTGCTCACCCTATCTAACTTTCATATCCACTTTGCTTAAAGCCATCGAACAGAGCCGGGCATGGTGATGCACGCCTGTAATACCAGCACTTGGGAGGCTGAGGCAGGAGGATCAGTGTGAGTTCGAGACCAGCCTGGGCTACAAAAGTGAGCTCAAGGCCAGCCTGAACTACACAGTGGGACCCTGTCTCAAAAAAAAAAAAAAAAAAAAAAAAAAAAAAGATGCCTGCTTAAAGCCATCGAACAAGGCTTTAAGCAAAGTGGAAGCAGTCTATTTCTTTTTAGGTAGTGTTAAGAGCAGACATGCTAGCCGGGCGTGGTGGCTCATGCCTGTAATCCCAGCACTTGGGAGGCTGAGGCAGGAAGATCGATGAGAGTTCGAGACCAGTCTGGGCTACCCAAGTGAGCTCAAAGCCAGCCTGAACTGCACAGTGAGACCCTGTCTCAAAAAGAAAAAAAACAAAAAAAAAAGAGCAGACATGCTAGTAAATATTCAGCATTACCTCACTAGGAAATGATTTCTATGCTCACATAAGGCCAATAGGATTCAGAAATTTATATCTAATTCTCTTTTCTTATTAATTTCTTTGTTGGCATTTAAAAACTACAAATGGTAAAAGAAAATCCAGTATGTAAGTGCCTATAAACTCGTTCTATATAATAACTCATATCTAACTTTCTTTACTGTCCACATAATCAGCTTGGTCAGTTTCCCTTTGCTGAGAAAGATAAACACAAGGCACATAGGTGGGTTCCCAGTACCCCAGTTTGGGGTTAATGTCTCTTTGAGAGGTGTAGCCCTAGGAGTAAGACCCAGCAACAGCATTGGAATCATAGTGCTAAGGAATTTTAATCAGCTACATTCTAGGAGTTTTAGCCCAGAAATAGTCCAGTGTGTGAGGTTGATGGTAACATATGTACATATATATGTTTACTTGTATGTGCCATGTATGACTAACAGTGATGCAGTGACATCTATACAGTGATAACTGCTGAGTCATATATAGTTACATAAGGACATGGAAAGCAAATATATGCCGATGTCTGTAGTTAAGTGTAACTAATATTAGTTATGTGACTCTATAACTAACTTTGGGACAGGATTTCAGACGAGAGACTACTTTCTTTCTTTGCTGTGGAACTCCAGAACTGTGAGTGAAGCAAGAAAGGCTTTTCTCAGGTAGAGTTTCTGGTGTTGCTTGCCCAGAGGCCAAAAAAGCATGCATCAGCCCTCAGTGACCCCAGTGGCAAGCCACCTAGAGCAGTTCCTGACAGAAGGCTCAGGGTCCTGGAAGATGTGGTCTCTCATAGCAGATGGAGCTGTGACACACACTGTGGGAGGACACCGAGCCTCTGCTGCTGCCTGATGGAGTGTACCTGTTCCTGTTTTTCTTTCTCTTGCCAGTTTAGGAGAGGACATAGTTTAAGTAACCTTAATTGGGTACATTGGTTATTTTGTTTGTTTGTTTGTTTTGCAGGACCAGGGTTCGAACTCACACCCTTGCACTTGCCAAACAGGCACTTGTGCCTCGGAGCTATCTCCACATCCCCTTGGCTACATTGTTATAGTCATTCAGTTTTATGATTCTTCTCGATGTCTTGCTGTGCCTAAACTATAAATTAAACTATATCACCAGCACGTAGATAGAGGAAAAACTATAGGTGATAGAGTGTCCAGAACTATCTAGTTTCAAGCATTGGCTGTGGGGCTTGGGACACATGACAGTGTCTAAGAGGATGCTACTGCACTTAATTTTCCACTACTTTAATGGGAACAGTAACACTTTGATTTTTGTGGATAATTATCAGTGTATACTTCAGGTTAAGCAGTTACATTTAAAATTCCTTGCAGAATCAAATGCACTATCAGTAAATAAAGCATTATATATTATGGGGTGAATTAAATAGGCATCTCCAGGGTTCTCTTAAGAGGAAAAATAAAACCTGAAGCACCAAAAAGTTAAAGCAGAGCAATACAGATGATGAACCAGCAGCACAGGTAGAAAATCCTAAAAGCAAAGGCAGCAGAAAAGTCCAGCAGAAAAGAACCGGGGTCATCCAGGAAGCCGGTGCAAGTGCAAAGATGGAGATAAGCCAGAGAAGGCAGTCTTTGTTCCACCCTTTGCAAGCGGTAGAAAGAAGATAGCAGTTTATAAACTGTAACTACTTCAGGAACAAAAGGAGCTTGTCCTTGGCCTGGCTCACACCACAGGCCCAAAGGAAGTTGGAGGACCCGTGGGAGAAGGGTAGTTTTCTTTTACCTGTAATACAGAAACTCATAGTTATTGATGAGGACTTGGAAGTTAAGTAATTTATTTAACATGACTTCTTTATTCTGCCCCAGACAGAGGCCTTTAACCAATGTGAGACACAGGCCTGGCCACCAAGTCTGACCCTAGAGGAATCTGCCAGAGTTCCTCCCATCAGAATATTTGTGAAGCTAGTGCTCATCTTAAATGTAGCCCTACGCTATCTGCCGACTGGACCATCTCCTGCCTGAGAATCCAGTTGTTTCGACAACAGTCTATCTTGTGTCTGGGAGACATTCCATGTATGATCAAATGAGACAGCAGTGGGTGAGGAAGGCCTCACAGATGACTCTCTTCACGTTTTTAGCAGCATAAATGAGATGAATTTGAAATGCTTCCAACACAATAGCCACTTTACTGCACAATATCACCTTTGTGTTTATAGGCACATACATACTGGGTTTTCTTTTACATTTGTAGTTTTTTTTTTTTTTTAAGCCAATAAAGAAATGAATGAGAAAAGAGAATTAGACATAAATTTCTTAATCCTATTGGCCTTGTATGAGCATAGAAATCATTTCTTAGGAAGGTAATGTTAGTGTGTCTGCTCTTAACACTACCTGAAAAGAAATAAACTGCTTCCACTTTGCTTAAAGCTGTGGTCAGTGGGAAAAAGTGAGTAGCGGACCACTTCATCTGCTGCTGAGAAGAGTAATTTGGTGAAGGCTGCAGCATCCCAAGGTAGACCAAGCTGGAAGCATCTGGAGAAGTACTTAGACGTGGCAGCAGTTGTGCGCCCTCCAATGAGCCAGACTGTGGCGAGGCATCTCCTGAGGGAGCCTTTCCCTCGAGTGTGGGCCACTCCAAGGAAGCCTGTGGGTCCTGTATGTGGCACCAGGATATTGCTTAGGAAATCACTTTGTCTGGTTCATTAACCACTGCTCCAGGGCCTTAGAATAGGGGGAACCCCCCACCCCCACCTTTGGGGTGAGTGTTATGCTTCCTAGAGAGCATTCAGCTTAGTCTGATTCACCACAGGATTGGGCTGGCTTTCCAACTCCTGCCTGTGAATTATTGCCCCAGTAAGGTCGAAGCCATGCCTATGCTGTGTACTCAGTGCCCTGGAGCATTTTGAAAGCAGAAAGGAATTGTTCTGTATGAGGCAGGAAGGAGGAGATGGGGGAGGTGAACCTGCCCTAGTCTCACGGGATACCCACAGACCACATGCGACCGGGTCACAGCAGCCACTGCCCCATGTGACATGGAGCACCGTGTTGCACATGGAGTGACTCTCACTTGGCTGGACAACACTGAGAAACATAGGTTTGGTGCTTCTCTCTCCCAGCGTGGACAGCACAGCACTTGACACACAGTCCCAAGAACAGACTGTGCTGCCCACAGACAGCAGGTAAACCAGAAAGAACCCCAAGGGCATGCCTGTTAGCCTGCCTGTATGCCATAAAGCAAGCATTCTGGGAGCTGTGGTAGGGGTGGAGTCTGGGTTTTATCAAACAAAGGAGACTGACCCTATGTCCCCCTCCCCCATTCTTGGACTGTGTGTGTGTGTGTGTGTGTGTGTGTGCGCGCGCGCGCGCGCGCGCGCGCGCAAGTGAAGAAACAAAATGCAGACCAGATGCCTCAGGGCCGATGGGGTGTGCTTCCCGTGTAGCCTGATGAGAGATAACAAGCTCTGCATGATTAGATTAAAAAATCAAAACAAGGGTTTTCACATTCTTCTCCCTCTTTTCAGACTGCTCAAGTGTCATCTATTACAACCATTTCTTCCAAATATTGTTTGTAATGAGCCATATGGGGAGGAGGCCATCCATATCTTGAGATTTCTTCCCTTAATAACCATGAAGCGATTGGATAGCAGTAAAGTTTTTTTCAGAAAGCCTGCAATGCTGACTGACCTTGGACTTGAGAGACGTCACGGAATTCTTTTGGTCAGCAAGAACACCCTCTAAAATCCTCAATATGTTTGAAAATGCAGGCTGCCTAGAGCGTGGTGGCTAGGGCTGGCATAGGGCCAGCCCAGCATTTAGCCTCTTGTCACAGGCATGGATTCCGCTTGGTTCCTGTGGTCTCAGAAGCACAAGCCTACCTTTGAGTGAGGGAAAGCTTCCTGCCTCCCTACACACCTCCGTGTGGCCTTCCTTGTGTGACAGCGCCTCCCTGTTCACTGAGGTTGTGCAGTAGGTCTCTGGAGATATAACTGACTCCACCTCCATCCTGCTTAGGGTAGGGCAAGGGGTTGGGTTTGCCTTCTGGGGTCTCCTCCAGTCCCAGTGGCTAGTGTGTTCCACCCTTCCTTCTCTCTCAGGTGTGTCCTCCAGAATTTCAGGTGCCTACCCACAGCTGTGTGGACGGATGAATGGCTGCTACCCAGAGTTCAGCCTGGTGAACCCAGGCTGGTTAATCAGTAGACAGCCTCCTTGATAGCCCTCCCGTTTTGCTTCTGGTGTCACAAACCTGACAAAGAGTTCAGGTTACCTTTGCTTGCCAAGCTCCCCACTTCAAAAGCCTGGCAGCAGAATGCTTTTGGGGTGCTGGTCTGTGTTTTTATAGCAGCACCCTCAGCCGAACAGCAGACTGAGTCCCGGGAGTGGTTAACACGCTGGATTTTCTGATAGTTTCATTTCGTGGTTGCTGTTTGTTTGCATTATTCAGTGGTCCTGTTTGCCTTGAGTTAAGTCTATCTAACATTTCCTTTATTCTTAACCTAGTTACCTAGGGCTCTCAGAGTCCATCCTTCTCCGTGCGTTTTCCCAGCAGGCAATACCGAAGGACTGAGTCACCCATGTGGTAGCCTGTGGTTGGGTGTGGGCTGAGGTTATTCGGTGACTAATTTCCAGGGGGAGGAGAAATTGGTTTATCGTGGGAAGGGCTACTTTTTGTCCTTGCCTCCCTCCTAAGTGTGGGTAAAACGAAGTCGTTTTCATTGGTTGTAAGCTCAAGCTGGGGAACATTTCAAGGTCTCTGTGTCCTTTGTGATGATTTTCAACTTTGAAGAGAAAGCAGCCTGAAAGATCTGACTGTGGAACTGAGGATTTAGATGAAGCCCGCAAACAAAGAAATCTCATAACCGGGAGCTGAGCCAATGTGTTTTTTTCACAGAATCAATTATTACAGGTGGTTTCCCTAAGAAAAAGTAAGTGGCTTTAATTCTTTGAGGAAGAGAGCAGCTCGTACAAAACCGTCTTAGTTTACTCCAGCTACTTCATTGTGTGGTGTGTATAGCAGTGTGTTTACAAGTTCTAGACCTGGGAGGGAGGGGCTTGAAATATAATAAACTGCCCTTAATCTTTCCTTTCCAACAAATATGTACCTTAAATTCTCCACAGAGAGATATGATTACATGAGCCAGTTTTCTCCCAGTGATGAAGATAAACAATCCTCATGCTAAGTTTCTTTTTTCCAGAAACAATTTTAGAGTGTTCCTTCTTACCTTCAAGAAATTTCTGACTGAGTGATGTTTGATTTGACCTATAGTGCTTTGGGAAATGAAATATAGCTATCTGTAAATATACTCCCTGATATTTAGGTAATTAATCTGAAGTTTCCCTGGATATTTTGGGAGCTCTCTGAGTGTAGAGCCAACATGCTTGGAACTTACTGAGCTACTGTAGGTGCGGCAGGCTGAGAGCACAGCCCCTTGCCTGGGGCTTTGGAGAAAAGGCTCGCAGAGTTTTCCTGTTTTACAAGAAGCAGAAGGATTCAGACAACCAAGACACAATACTGAACTGAGCAATAATGAAAAGAGGGAAGAATAATGTTCCCCAAAGTAGTAATGAGGGAGGAGAGTTGGATTCACACACACACACACACACACACACACACACACACACACACACACACACAGATGCTTATTTGTTTTATCTTAGTATTTTCTCCTAGAGGTCTGACTTTGAATATTAGTACAGGCAAAATTCCATATGCATATCTTTCCTTGCTGGCCAGATAAAAACAAAATGAAATAGAACTATGTAGGTGCCTGATTCAAGGATGATATCACCATGAGAAGAAAACGAGCCTTGAAAAAGGAGCATTGCTTTAAACTGTGAATTACAAAGTCTTACTCATCCTTCTGCTACATCCCACCAGGCTGGGCTCTTGTAGAATTAATAAAGTCTGTTTTTACTGGCATAGCAGGCAGTCCTATAAAGATCCCAATGAAGACCTGGGGCAAGTCTCTCTTCTCATCTCTCATTATCTTCCTGCTTCATCCAAGTGTGATTTCCCTCTAGTTATGCCCTATCATGTAGCACATACACTCAAGTTATCACATTTCAAGAGTTGAGTCTAGTTGTAGGTTTAAAAACCTATTTTCCTGGGGCTTTATGGGGTCATTGTGTCATCCTCTTTGGGAGCTTTCTTTAGAGCAGAGGTTGAAATCATTTGGGTGCTCTTAAAAACTCCATCCTGGAAACTGAGACATAGCCTGGCAGAGTGCCACAAGAATTCTGTGAGAGGGGTTCCAGCTTCTAAGTCACTCATCCTGATGGAGACATCCAGGCTGTTCTGTCATAATTGACTGCATGTATTCAGTTCAGTTCCATGACCAGTAACTCAGTAATTCATTCAGTGACCCTTTTGGATGATGGCAAGGTTAAAGTGAGGAAAGCAGGGCTGATTCAGAGCACTGATGCCAGTTGCTTATAGCCAGGAGCCATCTACACTGTTTTTCTATTCTGGTCGGCTGGAACTCATGCCATACTAGATATTGGTGGTTAAATATTTTGACTGTCACCCACAAGCACATGTGAATGCACCACACACTGCTGCAGAATTATCTTAATTAGTGGTTACATTTCTTTCTGATCACATCTAACATGCCATCAAGAAGTCTAATGAGGTTTTCTTTTCGGAGGAACTTTTATTAATGTTTCATTTTAAAAGTTAGTTATGAAATGTAGTTCCTAACATTTCTTTTCATGTCACCATTTAAAAAAATACTCCTGCAGATAGGCAAGATAAGATAGGGCCACTGCTTCAAGAGCTTTCAGCTTTTTATTTATTAAAATTAATTTGATGGTTTTCTTTCATTAATAATACTTGTGCTTCTAGACCATTTTGTGCTCTCTAGAATCTTTTTTTTTTTTTTTTCAAAATAGATTTATTCAGGGAAAGAAGGCTCCTGTCCAAGAGAGGGACAGGGGGGGGGGGCGAGTGCGTGGTCTCCTTCTCTAGAATCTTGATGTCTCTTTGTGTGCTCTGATCAGAATGGAGGAGCGTCCTGTGGCATGCATTAGTTGGAAGCAAGGGTCCCCTAATCGCAGTGTTATCTGGAGAAAAAGCAAGAGAGAAAGGAGAACAGACAACAGTGACAAGTTTGGGTAGAACGGAGTTCTAGGCACTTGGAATCTTACTTTATTTCATTTGTAATTAGTAATAATAACAACTGCACCCACCATTTGTGGGTAGCTTGTCCTGGGCACTTGGTTTGGCACCGTGGTATGTGTAAGTCACTGCAATGGGTTTGTTTTGATGTTCGTTTTGGTTGGCCACTGCATTGTCATTTGCATGGGGAGTTTGGTCAGACATGCCTTGCTGGCTGAGTCTTTCCAGGGTTTCGGCCCTCTGGTAGTCTGTGCTGTTTGCTCTGAGCCTTAGCTTCTCTTTTATTAAGCTCTGAGTTGTGGAAGACAGAGCAGGAGAGCTACATATGGAGGCTGTGTGTTTTGCCTAGGCAGAACTTCTGCAGCATGCCTGCTTTATCCGTTCTTCACTGAGAAACAGCCAGAGGAACAGCTGCACAGTGACCCTGAGAGCAGCCCTCCAGTCTGTGGTACTGAGCACCAGAGGCATGTGAAGGTACTGAGGGAGCGAGGGCTGCAGCGCCTGCCCACCTGGCGTATCCCTGGCTCTAGAGTCACCAGATGAGAACATGTGGGGACAGTTCTAGCAGGGATACTCATGAGGGTGTCACTATCAGGTTCAGAGGACAAACAGCCTGACCTTTGTGGTTGGAGCTCCATGTGTCCATTGGGAGGAAAGTGGTGGCAATGGAGGCAAACTGTGGTGAGGAAGGAACCTGCATCCTTGGGGTCCCCAGAGGAATACAGCCGCAAGGGAGCTGCAAGGGCAGTTCAGAGGTGCTCAGGAAATGGACCTTCAAGATCCCCTTGTTGATTCTGTGTTTATACTTTTAATGGGTCACTTTCTGTCCTAAAACTTCCTGCTGTGTTAAGGATTTTGCCCTGCTGGGTCATCCCAGGAATAAGAGAAAGAAGCCTGAAAGACCCATGGGTCCTTGCCCTGCCTTTTTCTTTTTTTTGAGACAGGGTCTCACTGTGCAGTTGAGGCTGGCCTTGAGCTCACTTTTGTAGCCCAGGCTGGTCTCGAACTAGCACCGATCCTCCTGCCTCAGCCTCCCTAGTGCTGGGATTACAGGCGTGCGCCACCACGCCCGGCTGCCCCGCCTACTTGTCTACAAGGAGCAGATAGTGCTGTCCTCTCCTTGCTGGGCAGGCAGAGAGGCTTCTCCAGTGCTGTGTTCCAGGCACTTAGTGAGTGCTTGGTAACTACAGTTTACTAAACCAATGCGTTTCTATCATAATCCATTGGTTTGTATTCGAGATGTGGGGCTCTGTTTTCATTCTCACCTTTGCCTGTTTCCTCTACTTTTTCTACTCTTCCTCTATCAGCCTCATTATGATTCTCTCAGCTGCAAACCTTGGCTCCTGTCCTTTGGTGTCCCCTCCCTCATCATGCCCCTGCCTCAGCTGTCTGCCAAGGTCTATCACAGCTCCTGGCATTTAAGTGGGGCAGTCCTCCTGCAGCACAGAGAGGGCTTCGAGCCCAAGCCAAGACTGTCATTTCCCTCTCAGGTTGGCGAATCTCAGCTTGTCTCTCTTTTTGTGGTCTTACCCTGAATTCATTTACACTCTTCCTTCTGCCTTTTGTTAACCGCATAGTGTTGTTGCAAATTGCAGATGCATTTCCCTTCAACTTGATTCTTCGGTTACTGCTTCTTCCAAAGCAGAGTAGCTAGAAGACCCCGGGGATCTCAGGTCTCCTGAACTGAGTAGGAAAGACGCGAAGCCCCAGCAAACCCCATTAGACCATGCTTATCACATGACTTGGAGAAGCAGGAACCTCAGTGTTTAAGCCATTGTGTTTGCTTTATCTTTGGACCCTACAACATTGAGCTCAACATTAGGTGTACTCATTGTCTGTGTTTGTTGTAGCAAATCACGGTGAATTTAGCTTCTCAGGCCTGCAGGTGTAGCTGAGTGGTACAGAGGTTTCCTCACATATATGAAGTCTTGGACCTTGTCTTAGTTACTTTTCACTTGTTGCTGGGACAAATACCCGACACTCAAAATGAAGGAAGGAAAGGTTTATTTGGCTCACAGTTTGTGGAGGTTTCAGTCCATATTTGGCTGGCCCAAGGCTGAGTGGAGCAGGGCGGAGAGCATCCATTTCATGGCGGCAGAACAGCAGCAAAATGGTGGCAGAGGGAACCGATCAATCTGGACAGCAGAGCAGCAGCAACAGCTCCAGTCTGTCTCTCTGTCTCTCTTTATATTACATTCAGGCTCTCTGCCTTAGCCCCCGCCTTAGGCTACACCCATAATCCCAGAAGTACTTCGACCCATAATCCCATCAGTACTAAAACCCATAATCCCAGGAATCATGGATCAAGTCTCAAACTCTAGATGTCCCCGCCCAATGACTACCTGAGGCTTTGGGGGGACAACTAGACATAAACCATAACAGACCTGATTATCACAGTTCCCACCCCCAGCACCCTCAAACAGCAGAAAAGTATTCAATGCATTATCTCATGGGAGTCAGACTTCCAGAATGAGCTTTAGGGGTTACTAGTAACCTGTCAGCAGGGATGTACTTCCTCTTGTGGCCCTGGGAGAGCGCATGTCCTCACCTTTTCTGGCATCCAGATGCTTCCTACGCTCATCCATTCATCTGCAGCTTCAGCACTATGGCACCCTCTATCACTGTATCTCTGGCTCTGTGTCCACTTTGCAGCCCCTGACCTTGATGCTCTGGCCTCCCTCTGACACCTAGACAGGCTCTGGTGACTGTCTAGTGCACCTGGACATTGATCTACCATTTTAGCCTCTCAACACTATCAAATCTGGGAAGTCTCTTTTCCACAGTCTCAGGTTCCAGGGATTAAGGTGTAGGCATCTTGCAGGAGAATGGCACTGTCCAAGCGCCCACTGCAAGGAAGCCATACTGTCACCGTGAAACTTCTCCACAACCAGTGGAGTCTATCCAAGTAGACTTCCTAATCCCTGGCTTTGTTTCCAGATGCAGAGAGACATCGCTTATGCAAGAGGAGATGGCCCCGGCACCCCTCGACCTGGAGCCACAGCTCACCCACCCCACGCAACTCCCAATTCCCCACCCCCCACTCCTGTGCCCCACTCCATGCCGCCCTCCCCATCCAGAATTCCTTACGGCAGCCCCCGCCCCATGCTCATTCCTGGCAATGCCACCATCCCCAGGGACAGACTGTCCAGTCTACCAGTCTCCAGGTCCATCTCACCAAGTCCCAGTGCCATTTTGGAAAGAAGAGACGTCAAGCCAGATGAAGACATGAGTGGCAAAAACCTGGCGATGTATAGAAATGAGGGCTTCTATGTGGATCCTTACCTGTACCATGAGGGACGGATGAGCATAGCCTCATCCCACGGCGGGCACCCCCTGGACGTCCCCGACCATATCATTGCATATCACCGCACAGCCATTCGGTCCGCAAGCGCTTATTGTAACCCTTCACTGCAAGCAGAAATGCACATGGAGCAGTCTCTGTACCGACAGAAACCAAGGAAATATCCAGATAGCCATTTGCCTACTCTCGGCTCCAAAACACCCCCGACGTCCCCACACCGCATCGCCGACCTGCGGATGATGGATCTCCACGCGCACCACAATGCCCACGGGCCCCCTCACACACTGCAGCCTGAGCGTGCCTCCCCCAGCCGCCAGTCCTTCAAAAAGGAGCCAGGTACCCTGGTGTACATTGAGAAGCCGCGGAACACTCCAGGCTTGTCTGGCATTGTGGACCTCGGCCCTCCTCTAGTTGAGAAGCAAGTTTTTGCCTACAGCACTGCTACAATTCCCAAAGACAGAGAAACCAGGTAAGCCATGGCGGGGGTCATGTGGAGCATCGGGTGGTGTGCGGCCAGGTGTTGGCAGCGCTGTTGCCAAGCACTGCTCTCCAGCTCCAACCTTGGTCAAGTGGGGGCTGCAGAGGGCACCAAAGGGGTGCATGTGGCCCTCTCTGGGAAGGGCGTCTCAATCCGTGGGCTTCTGAGTGGTATATCAGTAGCTGCCCCAAAGAGGACAGGTCTACACACAGCCAGATGTCCAGCTGGTCCCTGAACTGTGTTCCTACAAGTGGTGTCATTAACATAACTGAACCATTCTGAAGAAAATTGTGGTCATTGGGCTCAGTAGATTAACAGCTGGTGATAATTGATCTGCCCCAGAAAATAAGGAGTGAGAGGTTTAACTGTCTGAGCTAGCAATTTATGTTTTTGCCTTTAGAATGCAATTTTGTTTTCTCATCTGGTTTTGGGAAATGAAAGAATGTGTCACTGCTGGTGTTCTAGGATGGTACCAAGTGAAGGGCATGAAGGTGGAGTGGTTTGGGTGTGAGCCTCCTTCAGGAGTGTGCTGAGGTCAGCGAAATCTTTCAAGCAAACAACACAGCCTGGGCATTTCAATTTCTTTTCAAATACATTTTAAAGCTTTCAGTTCTGAACTTTCCTTTTGTATTTTGAAAACACATTCCAAAATGTAAAATGTAACAATAGGAAGACAAATTTCCATAGAGGAAATTTCTTTAAATTAAGAAGGACAACACAATGATTGTAATCATAAAAATCTAGTTCAAGAAATTAAAACCAAAAGCTGTGAGGCATCTTACCTGCTGCCATGTGTGAATTCAGAAGGGACATGAAAAATAAGAATTAGATATCAGGGTACTCAGAACCTTCCTAGGTCTTTGCTCCTTACTCAAAATGGCAGCACAGCTTACTTCTCCTAAGGTGACATAACCTTAGAAGAGCCCTGCCCGAGGAGAGTGAGCTCACCTGACTGTTTTTGCACTCAGAGAGCCTCCCCTAGGCAGTACTTGTCAGGAGAGGCCAGCCCTTCTTATTTGTTCATCCATAAGGAATCTCACAGCAGGGAAACCTCAGGAGAACAAACAAGAATGAACACGCACATGTAAGGGGTCACAATGCAACAGCAAATCCGAGCTCACTCAGCTAGAAAAGCAGAGAAGTAGCTGACTTGATTATGGAGAATGAAGAAAAATTAAGGATTGGAAAATAATATTTATTCTGTGTTCCAAAGTCCTCAGTAAGTGTACTGAAAATTTAACCCAAGGGCTGAACTACATTCCCAGCCATTGGTTGATTGATTGATTGATTGAATTTTCAGACAGGGTCTTGCTGCATTACCTGGTTGGCCTCCAATTAGAAATCCTGCTGTCTCTGCCTCCTGAGTAGCTGGTATTATGGGCATGTGCCATTGCATCTGGCTGAAAAGTGAAATTCTAAGAAACAGAAAAAGGCACTTTTTTCATAACCATAGACAGCTAAAGGGTTTGAGACGTACATTCTTAGTAGCTCAGTGGGATAGACCATTGTCACAGCCAGAGTGGAATCTGCCACGATGCACCAGAGACCTGGGAGCTTGTGATGTATGCATCATAGAAGACGTTACAGAAGCACCCCCTGTAGAGGGCTCAGGACGCAGAGGAAGTGATTAAAAGGATGACATTTAGAGAGGATAGTAATTTTAATTTCACAGTCCCAGCATGTAGGAAACCGAGGCAGGAGGATCACTTCACTTCAGGTCCAGTAAGGGTTGTATAGTGAGTTCAAGGACAGCCTGAACTACACAGCAAGACTCTCTCTTAAGAAGAGAGAAATAGGGCAGGGGAGATAGCTCAGGAGAAATTAGGGCCTTCCTGCCAGGCGTGGTGGTGCACATCTGTAATCCCAGCACTTGGGAGGCTGAGGCAGGAGGATTAGTGTGAGTTCGAGACCAGCTGGGGCTACAAAAGTGCACTCAAGGCCAGCCTGAACTTCATAGCAAGACCTTGTCTCAAAAAGACAAAGAAAAAACAAAAAAACAAAAAACGCAGAAGGCCTTCCTGGCAAATACAAGGTCCTAGTTTGATCCCTGGCACAACAACAACAGCAACAAATTTTTTTTGTTGTTTTTTGTTTTGTTTTCTGTGTGGGACCAGGGTTCACACTCATGACCTTGTACTTGCCAGGCAGGCACTTGTGCCACAGAGCTATCTCCTCAGCCCCAAAAGTCCTCTCCTATGTTTCTTTTCTTTTTCTTTGTAGGACCAGGGTTCAAATTCGTGACCTTGCACTTGCCAGGCAGGTACTTGTGCCGTGGAGCTATCTCCCAAGCCCCCTAATAAATTTAATCCAAGAAAAAAAATTGAAACACTCCATCTCCTTCCCCAGTGTCCCACGTCCTGCCTCCACTCCACCTGGTGTAGCAGAGAGTGGAGAGCTTGGTCATAGTAAGCTGTACACTGTGGCCAGCAGTGAAGTCATTACCTAGCATGGTGGCTGTGTAAGTACCATGCATACATGCGTCATGGGGCCTCTGCACAGGATGTTGTGGGAGAGAAACACACACAGGAACCATCTGCACAGCTGTGGGTTTGTCCCTCCATGGTCCCCCAGTCAGATCTGGAAGGATGAGAGTTTTCAATACAGTTATATTACCTGATTTTCTCACTCACTGATCTACTTTCACAGTACCATTGATTGAACCCAGGACATCCACACTGAGTGATATCAGTAATTAGGGATATATTGTTGCATTTTTCCTTCCCTAAAATGTGAACTATCAATGGAGGAATTGCATTTCATCCCTCTGGCATGTGTAACTCATCACATGTAGATCAGCTTTACTCGAGGGTAGAGTATTTAGGCTGCTGGAGTCCACTCTCCTGTAGCCAGACATAGACATACACCTCACATGTACCACACAGGAACATACCAGACACACATGCACATACATATATGTAAGCTACGCAGACACATACACACATACTACAGAAATATACATGCACGTACAGAGATCATACAAACATGAATACCATACAACACTCCACAGATACAGCCATACACATGTACACCAATGTATGTACATATACACACACCCACCACACATATACACGTACATCCACACCACCTTCTGTAGATAGACACACAAACCTCACACACAGCCATACATAAATACATACCATACAGACACACCATAGGCACCTATGCACAAACGCACACTTATACACCACAGACACACATATAACCCTGTAGAGACTGAAAGCCCACCCCAGCCCCATCCCCACCCCCCAGGTAAGTTCAAGCACATAACAAGATGAACAAGATTCTCTGAAAAGACCTCAGACTTGAGCTCAACCCTCCCAGTACCCTCCCTACTCTTACCTGAACAGGCGAGGGTGGGAGAGGGGTGGCATGGGTTGGATGCTGCCCCCTCCACCCCAAGCACAGCTTGGCCTGTGGCATTAGACTCTGGGAAAGCTTAGTGAAAAGACTGAAGTGAGTTTCACTGGGGTTACTTGATTACTGATGGGAGCTATCATCTTGTGGGAGCTTTTCCTGCACTAAGCACTATATTAAATACTTTCTGTGCATCACGCAAGGTAATTGTCCTCCAACTCCTGAGGTACCTATCAGGGTTATCCCCACTTTACAGATACGAAAACCGAGGCTTAGAGAGGGTATGGTTTGACCTACGTCACAAAGCCAGTATGTGGCATAGAGCATCCTGGCCTATTACAGAATCTGTGCTTTTTCCCAGGATGTATTGTTCTGCTCAGTAGCTGAATCTCTGAGCCTCTCCTTCCCTTGGAGAAGTAAATTCAAGAGTGAAATCTGAACATTTCAACCAGAATATTTCAAAAATTGTTTCAAGACTAGATGCTAAGGAAGTGCTCCCGAAGGACACTGACAATCAAAAACATGGTAGAATTAGCATAATTATAGTGCTAAATATATACATGCCATTTAAAATATAACTGCCCTAGCTAGTATATTAGCACAATTAATCAGAAATAGGGAAAGGAGGAAAAGAACATTCTTGGTAGATTTTATTTTCAAAAACTGCATCTCAGCTGTATGGCATAGAAAAAAACATTTTAAAACAAGAACACCAGAAACAATGACTGAAGTGCAAAATTATAGTCAATTGTCTTGCTAACCCCATGATGTTATTATAGAAATATTTAATCTGTGTAACTATTTTCTAAGAGCATCCAGCCTTTTTAAAGTTTAACTTAATGAGTACAGAGTAGAAAGTGCCAAACCAACTTCTATTGCACTCTCGTAATATTAAAAAGCAAATCAAAAATTTTTTAAAAAATTTAGAAGCAAATAAATTTGCAAGTGCATTTTATATAAGCCTCTCAAGTGAAAATTTACATCTAAGATGGGAAGATCCAGAAACAGAAGGGAGAACAAGAAATCTGTGGCTGTGTTTTCTTTTGGGTGGTACTGGGTTCACAGACTGTTCCAAAGAGCCCTTGAATGTAGTTGCCCAAGTAAGTACAGGAAAATAGAAATTGAGAAGAAGGAGCCTTTACTTCACATCCACACTCAGGAGACAGCCAACAGTAGCTTGTTGGAAGGAACATGATTTTATTTATTTATTTATTTATTTATTTATTTATTTATTTATTTTGTGTGTGTGTGTGGGACTGGGGATTAAACTCAGGTCATTGCACTTGCCAAGCAAGCGCCTATTCTGCCGGACTATTTCCCTGCCCCGGAACATGATTTTATAATAGAGCTGTTGAAGTACAAATGCAGAGCTAAAGACTAACTAGTTTAAACTAGATCCTGGCGTATATAGCCTTCCCCATAGCACCTCTTCTTTTTTCAAAGATGCCTCCATTAACATCTGATAGCAGCACATCGTAATCAGGAAGGTCTGTAGACAGCAGAGGTGTGGTGTCACATGTGGCGGTCATGAGGCTGTGTGGCTGAGGTGACAAATTGCCACCACTTGGACTTCTCAGGTAGTGGACAGGAGCTCATCTGAGCTCCCTGCCAGAAGATAATTTTGAGTGTAAAGGTGGCATTGCCTGCCTGAGCCCCCTTCAGCCAGGACACCATAGGAAAAATAGGTGTGAGGGACAGGAGAGCACCAAGGGATACAGTGTGAGACAGAGCGTGGGAGGCCCTGTCTCCCTGGGTTATAATATACACCATTAAACAGTATCATTACCCTATGCATGCCACAAAAAGCGGCCCTTAAGAATTGTAAAATTTGAGGACGTTTATGGTTTGCTACTTTCTGTTTGTAGTTTAGATCACATAGTGTAAACTTCTCCATCAAAGTAGTACTCAGTTTAAGGGTGCTCACTACAAAGTGACTAGTAATGCTCCTTGCAAATGTGAAACAGAGCCTCCAAGTGGTAAATCATTTGCCATCCACAGTAAGCTTGAGCCATTATGTGTTTATGCTGTACTGGCCCTCTAGCAGTTAAATTGAGCAAACTGGAGAAGAGTGACATGGAGGAGCAGATTCTTGCCCTGTCGGAGCATCTATGACTGGAGACAGAGCTGTGCAAGACCTTACTATGGTTTCTGAGGCACTGTGGGCTTGGAGGGCACAGTCTCTTGCCTTAGGACAGTTACAAAGAAGGAAGAAGAAGTTGTCCTGTCGTGATCCTTATGCTGCTTGAGCATAGGGCAAGCTTTCATTTCTCTATTTCACTAAGTTTTAGGAAAAAATTCAAATTTTCTTTACAACAGCTATTTCTCAGCTTGGGACACCTCATCTCCAGGGAGGTTGATGGGGTCAGTGTCTGGAGACACCGGAGATGCAAATTTTCATTTTTGTTGTTGTTGTTAACACAGGTTCTTTCTACATAGCTTGAATTCGTAGTGATCTTCCTGTGTCAGCCTCTCCAGTGCTGGGATTATAGGCATGTACCATCATGCCCAGTTTCAGGCTTGGTATGGCACAGGGTACCAGGGTTTGAACCTGGGGCCTTGTGCTTACCAGGCAGGCACTTAGGCTTCTGAGCTATCTCCCCAGCCCTGTAATTTGGGCAAGTGCTCTCTTTTCTGAATTCTTAGCAAATTACTGTCTCTGTCATTACTTTGGAATTAATTATGTACAAGCTATCCCCCAAATTATGGCAGGCTTATAATTGAAAAGTTTACTTGTATTTCCACTGTTTAGAACTTGGAATAAGTGGTGGTTGGCTTTCCAGCTGGCCAATAAGCAAGCACAAAAAGTTAGGCTGGAGAGTAGAGTGAGAGAGTAAAACTAAGTGTGAATGAAGAGTGAACTTACCAGGGTATAATGAATCAAATTTGGTTGTATAGAGGATCAGTGCCACCCTAAGGTCTATTTCAGGAAATAATTAAGTTCATGCATCCTCTTGGATGCAGGGGCAAAAAGACAAACCAGATTTAGGGCATCTTCCTAGGCTTACATCTGGGCTCTGTGACTGATGATGAGGGTCCCTCACTGGGTTTGGTGAAATCAGTGTGTCAACCATGGATGCTTCATGGTGCCTGGCATAGTCACTCCTACCCGAACTGCTTTGTCATGCAGCTGTAATTATGGCTCAGTCAATTTTTATTAAGATCGCCATACGTGCTTAGCTGCAAGTAAATGGGAATGCAGTCCCCGTGAGCAGGGAACATGAACATTAAGAGCTTTATGTACACATCAAAGCTATGCCACAGGTAAGTGCAGGAGGTTCCCAGGCTCTGAGTGCCCATTCTGAGGGCATGCTCACCACAGCACCACTTCCTGCTGGACATTTCTTTTCAGCTTTCATAATCCCCGGGGATGCTTTTCATCCTGAGAGTGACAGTGTCTTCTACAGAAATCTAGGGAAGAGAGGAAAGCCTGCCAAGTCCAGTGTGGCTCCAGTGTGCAGCCTGAGTTTCACATTGAAATCTCTCCCCAGTGTTTCAAAGTCCAGCTGGGAAGTTAGAACTCAATTTTCTTGAAAATGATGCTGAAAAACAATAGGACTAATAATACACTATAGGTTAAAGAGGCTCTCGTGGCCAGCTGGAAAGCCAACCACCACTTATTCCAAGTTCTAAACAGTGGAAATACAAGTAAACTTTTCAATTATAAGCCTGCCATAATTTGGGAGATAGCTCGTACATAATTAATTCCAAAGTAATGACACAGACAGTAATTTGCTAAGAATTCAGAAAAGAGAGCACTTGCCCAAAGTTATATGGGCCTCAGAGTTGTCACACAATTATGAAGACAATCTGTAATTTAAGGCTTATACACAGTGAAATAAAAAAATATTATTTGAAAAGATGGACTGCTGCTTTTTACCCAAAATTTGCAGTATTTTTAATGTTGCAGCACCTGAAAAAAGGGCACCACAATGTGTTTTTTTTTGGCCAGTCTCAGAAATCAAAGAGATGCCCATAAACTGAATCATTACTTCATTCACAGGAAACTTCATGGTTAAGTAATATTTGCTGAGTTCAAGCTCTAGATGTCTGATAAACACACTTGACCAACTGACAGATTTATGAGGATAATGCTACTTATACTCTAGAAATATTCTGTCAAAAAATACTCAAGAATTATCACCACAAGGTCTGTGCTTCTTTAAACCAAATTTCTCAAAAAGGAAAACTATGAACTGTCACTAATTAGATCAAATTAAAATGTGTTTCTGCATGTCCTTTGCATATTCAAGAAGTGCTGTCAATCACAAACCCTCAGTCTGAAACCAAAAATAAAACCAGAGCTGCGCAAGTGCTGTGAGGCCCAGATATCTCCTTGTTCTGTCCAGCTAGTGCCTCTTCAAAAAGCAGTCATAGTTAGGCACAGGAGATCAGTGAGAGTTCGAGACTGGCCTGGGCTACAAAAGTGAGTTCAAGTCCAACCTGAACTGCGTAATGAGACCCTGTCTCCAAAAAAAAAGACAAAAAAAAAAAAGGCCGGGCGTGGTGGCGCACGCCTGTAATCCCAGCACTCGGGAGGCTGAGGCAGGAGGATTGGTGCGAGTTCGAGACCAGCCTGGGCTGCAAAAATGAGGTCAAGGCCAGCCTCAACTGCATAGCGAGACCCTGTCTCAAAAAGACAAAAAAAAAAAAAAAAAAAAAAGGAAAGGTGGAGAGATGTGTGTGATCAGTGAGGCACCACCTAGCCCATGGCTGGCACTCGCCCAAGTGGCCCCAAGCACAGAGAATGAAAAATTCCGGTCTCTCTTTATAGCTAGGCCACGTTATACTGTCTCATGATTAATTGTCCTTGTATCTGATGGAGATCAGGGAGATTTCTCTCATCCTATTTGAACTTTGTTTTTCATGAATGACATGATTCAAAAATAAAATGATATCTAAGCGTTAATTCTATCTTTCAAAAATGGCAGGTCTTCAAAAGTCTGTATTGCCCATAATTCTCATGAAAGCCAAGTCAGATTATCAGAAAATACCTCTTCCAGCTCCTAGTTCACTCTCAGAGCTAAGGATCTTGGAGGACAGGGTGTTCTAAGGGCTGATTTTTACAGAAGGCAAAACAGAGGAGACACCCAGACTTAGGGGCAGCTAGAAATGTTTCAGGAAACAATATATTCACTGTCATGCAGCCTCAGTATTTTTTTATTTTTTATCTTTGTAACAAAAGTAGAAGGTAGCCAGTCCCTAACTTCATTATATGCACAAATAATTAGGAAGACAAAAGAAACATCTTAGAGAAGCCCATTGCAGGAAACGTCTTCCTTCTTCCTAAGCATAATTGTGTTATTTCTGTGGGGTCCACCGCAAGATCAACAGATCAAAGCAAAGGGAAACGAAAGCAGTTCCCACAGCCACCTGAGAAATACTCAAGAGATTGTCTTTCCGCAGGCTCCGACTCTAGCTCTCATTTGGAGATAAATTATAAGCTGGGACTGGAGCAGTGGGTCCTACCAGTCCATACCTGTGTAAAATCTGAGGTGGCATTTCCACAGAATGACTATTGAAATAGTGCCCTGAGGGAAGAGAAAGAAAATGTGAAGTGGGTGATTTTATGATGCAGGGTGTGGTCTTGCCTTGGGGAGTAATAACTCTGAGAACACAGGAAGTGGAGTGCCAACAGGGAAGTAGTAGCCAGTAGGAGAGGTGTCCCACCCCAAGCAGTACGTCACCACACACAGACTGTATTGGCCACAGAACTGAAGGGGCTACTGAGCTATGCTTTTGACACAAAACTGCTGCCTCACGGAGCCTCAGTATTCTTTACTGAGTGTGGTCACTGAGACGGCATAAGAGAAGTACACAGTTTAAATGCAAATGGATGCAAAAGCTCTTTGTAAAGCAGGAAGTTCTCTATAAATAAGACTTTTGTAAATATAAAACTCTGAAGCCATCTTGTCAGGTGGCCATTCAGGGCTGAGAGAGGACTGTATCCTCCTCCTTCACTTGGAGTCACTGCCTAGTCCTGCCTTCCCAGAAAGTATAGTATGAAGCAGGTTAAAGACTAGGTGGAGTAATTCCTAACCCCATTTGCTGTGCCCAGAAAGACTCTTGGTGGCTGGGGAGTTAACTCAGCTACACAGCACCTGCCTGGCAAGTGCAGAGTCCTAAGTCTGAATCCCAGTACCAGGGGGAGAAAAAAGAACTTCGTTGGAGCTTCAGAAGTTACGCCTATTGGGAGCACCGCTCCTGGGTGTGTATGAGCTTTGCCCTGCTTGCCAGGTTTGCCACACCCCTATGTTGTTTTCTTTTTCTGTAGGCAAGATCACAGAACCAGAATAAAAGAACTACAGGCCTAAAGTCTCTTCAAACTAGACAAATTCTAAGCCAGGCCAGATTTCAGATATGATCCTTGTTTGTGGGGTGGGTGGGCATATGACTATGGGTATTCCTTTTTAACAGGCAGTGGCAGCCTGAGGAGACACTGCGTCCTACGACTTTCAACCCTCCAACCCTATCACAGAATACTCGAGATAAACAGCTTAGTAATAGAAAGGCTTATTTGGGCTCATAGTTTCAGAGCTGTTGGTCCTTGTTCTTTTGGCCCTGTCACTTTGTGGCTGTGTGGCCTATAAGGACTGGAGTGTGTGCTACAGGAGCCTTAGTCACTTCAAGGTGGCCAGGAAGCAAAGAGAACGAGGCTCCTAAGGCCAGAGCGCCAGTGTCCAAACTCCAGTGACCTAAATTTCATCACCAGAACCCACCTCCCAGAGCTGCCACCACCACCCAGAAGTAGGAGTCCCTGGAGTCGGGGACCAAGTCTTAACACATGGGCCTTTCAAGGTTCAAATTATTTGAGGCCTTTGCTGTCCTCTGAGACAAACTGCCCTCGGTTTTCACTTGTGTCCTTGGTTTGAACTTGTCAGGGAATTTTTTTTTTTTTTTTTTTTTTTTGTCTTTTTGAGACAGGGTCTCGATGCGCAGTTCAGGCTGGTCCTGAGCTCACTTTTGTAACCCAGGCTGGTCTCAAACTTGCACCAATCCTCCTGCCTCAGCCTCCCGAGTGCTGGGATTACAGGAGTGAGCCACCACGCCCGGCTCTTGTCAGGGACTTTACTTCCTCTGGATATTTTACATTTGTCTTTCTTCTTTGGTTGTTCTTAAACGAGATATCTACCCAACTGGTTCCTCACCAGCCTGTATTCAGTGCTGTCAGCTCAGAAAGGCTGTTCCTGGCCATCACACATGGCACTGTACCAAGCCCTACCCAGCCCCACCCCACACAAGTATACAAAGGGTATCAATGAACAGGTGTATACATATTTAAATAGAAATTTATGTGTTTATACACACACACACATATATATTTCTTAGTTTATTGTCATTACTGTCACCCCATAAAATGTAAGCTCATGAGGACAAACCCTCTCTCTGTTTTATTTACCACTATAGCCACAGCACACTGAGTTGTGCCTGATACATGGTCAGTGCTTAAAACCTATTTGCTGAATGAATGAACTGCAAGAGATAAGCTGAAGTCTTAGGTTTCTGTGAGGCGGTACAGGTTACAAGATGCTGTGCACACGCCTCCCTGTTTGCCCTCATTTCCCATGTCTGTGCAGAAGCACAGCCTTTGCCCAGATAAGGCAGTTGTTTGAGGAAACCTAGATGATAAGTGACCTCAGAGTGGGAATTTACATCTCCCTTTGAAGTCTTGTGATCAGCTTAAATGCAGCTTGAATCCAGGCACAGACTTTTGTCTCCCACTTCCTGGGTGGTGACAGCTCCACCCATCCACTCATGCAGGCCCAAAGCCTTAGTATTGCTGCTGTCTCTCCCACCCACATTTGTACACCTAGGGAATACAGTTAGTTCTATATGCAGAGCTTTCCTAACGCTAGCTACAGCCCTTGTCCTCCCAACTACCACCTGGTACAGCCACCACTGTCTGCCCAGTCTCTTCCATGGCCACAGAAGAAGTCTCCCCACCCTGTCCATGCTCTCCTCAGTCTCTTCTCACAGCCAGCGGGCCCTTGCTCAGAAGTGCAAGACCGACTGTGCCCCTCATCGGCTCTGACCTCCCCACTGCCTCCCATCACATTCAGCAAGTCCCCTGGGTGACTCCCATCTCGGGAGAGCACACTTTCCAGCTGGCCTGGAACCACTCCCATTTATCCTGGTGTCTTAGTGCAGTAATAGCTCCACTTTTCATTTGGAAAAGTACCCCTCATTTAGCAAGATAAATTTCAGGACACCCCTCCCCACAAGGTCAGGTGAAGCCAGCTTGCTGCGCTCCTGGTCTTAGCTCTTGTGACCCACTCTTATTCACCCTGGCCCTCCAGCACCCCTCCCCTGCACCTGCCCCAGTTAGTGTGTGTGCATGTGTATATGGCTTGCACTGTCACTGCCTCTAGTCTTTATCTCAGAGTCACATTCTCAGTGAAGTCCTCTGCATTCACTGTCTAAAAGTACCACATCCCCATCCCAACAGTCTTGCAGAGGGGCTTTTTCCTTCCTATTCATTAGCGTCGAATTGGTTTGTTAATCAGTTTTCTTATGGTCTGAAGACTTTACTCTCCACACAGGCAAAGGTCCTGTCTGGCTTGCGCGCCTCTGTGTCTTTGTTGCCTAGACTACACCTAGTCAGGAGCAGTGCATAATAGAAGTTGTTTTTTCGGTGGATGAGAAGAGCTATACTCCATACGTCTTCCAGGTCTACGGTCTTGATGTCTCACTAGATGTAGCAGCTTGGTGCAGCTTGCCTCGCCCTGGCCTCCTCCTTGGAACGCCGTAGAGACCATGAGGCCAGTCACCATCTATGTCTTCATCTACATCACCCCCTTATCCCTCTACTTGTTCTTTTCCCCATGTACCTCCCATTTCTAACACTGTTTTTAGTTATGTACCTTTTTCTAACAAGCCACAAAGTAACTTTGGGCGGGAATAGAAGCATCATTGTTCTAAGTAACACATGAGGCTTTACCGTGAGTTCTGATCACTTGGATTCCAGCATTTTGCTGACCTCATGTAAAAGCAGTGTCTTTAATTACATCAAGATTTTCCCCCTTCATACTATAGAATCAGGGTATGATCAACCAAGGCCATAGCCTACCTTAAACTTTCTCACTGGTTATTTCTGAAAAACACCTTCAGCACTGCCAGGACTACAGAGGTCCAGTTTCATTTTTTCCCAGAGGGAAAATATTGATACTGTAGAAGGAGGATGCTGCTTGGGAGCAGCAGCACGACCCTGTGCCCACAGCAGCTAGGGTGGCACCTGGCACATAGCTGGCCTCAAAAATGTGTACTACGTGATTTATTTGCCATTTGTCACTTTGGGGAGAGAGAAAAATGAGAGGGAAAGAGCAGAGTGTTAGATTTTCATTGCTGTGACAAAATTTCTGACCTGAACAACTAAAGAGAAGATTCATTTAGGAACACAGTTTCAGAGGTGTTAGTCCATGGTAAGTAGACACGGTTTCTCTGGGTCCATGGAGCAACAGAACACCATGGAGGGAAGAGGACTGGAGGGTGAGGCTGGGAAGCAAAGAGAGCCCTATGCTGCCAGTGACTCAAGCCCATCCACTCAGCTCCAGCTCCCACAGGGTCTGCTGCCTCCCATTTGATCTGGAAGCTGGCAGCCCAGCTCTTCACCCAAGAGCCACTGGGGTGTCCCTAAAATTTCAACTGTACCACTGAGGAATGGAAAGAAGAACACAAAATATTAGAGTTAGAAGCCAACTGAGGGACCATCCAGTAAGCACTCCTAGGATGCCAGTTTTGGTTACTGTAGTTATTGCTGACCCTCCTAGAGCACTGCTGGGAGAGTTAGTGTTTCCAACCCAAAGCTGATCACATCAGCTCGGTTGGCTTGTTTTAGCCTGCTCCTCTCTCTTTTGGATATTTAAAAATATTTCCTGTGGGATTCATTAAAGGAGAACTGCCACACTCAGGCTTGTTACAAGTGCTGACTTAATTGTTAATAGCCATTCATTTACTTAGCCATAGAAAGATAAGGGCCTAATTTGGATATAATGAAGCCATGGCCAGTGCAAAGGCATATCACAAGTGAAAAATGGTTGACAGTGAAACCTCCATTGTATACATGGAGTTGTGACCCCAAGATATTTACCCAAACACGAGTTACTTTGCTTCCTTCAGCCTGAAAACAGAGCAACAGTGGGTAAGAGTATCGCTTCATCCTCACAGACACTGAGCTGGCAGGCAAGCTCGTTCTAGCCGTAGGTGGTAGAAGCTGGGATCAGCACTTTCCCTGAATCTGACTTGAATTTTCTGCTCAGATTATGTTTGGGTCTCAAGAAGATTCATTCAGCCATGCTGATTTATGGCAGTAAATGACTAGTTAACCATCCCTCCTAATCACATAAATATGGTTTATAGAATGATACAAAATGCTTTATGAAATCATTTTTGAATCATCTTTTCAACAGTAATTATACTGCTTCTATAATACCTTAAGCCCAATGATACTGGCATCAATTTACCGAAGCATCTTTAATATTCTGGTGATTATCATGCAAAATTGCCAGGGCAATAAAATGACAGGATTGTGCTTAATTTCTCTTCTTCCACTGCATTTCTTTTATTTATTTCCCTTTCACATTAAAACATACTTCATAGCATTTCATCATGGGAGAAGGCTGCATAAGTTTCCAGTTGCTGTAATTTAGTTAAACCATAAAATTGTTTCCAGATTACCAACCATGAAATGGAAATACAATCTTATTTATGAATTTATAAGTCAGATAATCTCACCCAAAAGAATCCTGAAACCAGAAACACTTTGATGATTAAATGGGGGGAAAGTTTTCCCATTACCACCTGTCAATAGAATCGTATTTTCTTGAAGTGATTTGGCGAGAGAGAAGCATGCGCATGTGCCATGAGCTGTCTGCACGCTGCTGCCTCTGCCGTGTTCAGGCCTGCTGCTGTCCAGGCTCAAGTATCTCTACTCTGGGGAGGATGGCTGGTGAGCCGCCATCGGACTCGGTGTCTCTGATGCCTTATGTCTCCTTTCTGATGGTCCTGCTGGTGACACCAGCTGGAAGAGACCACCCAGGAGCATGCATGCTCTAACACAGAGATACTAAAGGGAAAATGAAGCACCTGGCTCCCTGGACTGCACAGACTGCCTTTGCTCAAAAGCCTCTGAAGTTGTACTGCAGGCAGTTCGGCAGCTCAGGTCTGCTCTCAGTCCTGAATGAAAAGTGGGATGTGACTTCAGAGCCGTCTTGATCCACATCCTGAAATCATTGTCTGGGGAATCCAGGGAAGAAGCCAAGCACCCTTGGAGCCCAGGAAGATGGCAAGGGCATGTATGAAGCCCCTGAATTCTTGAAGATTGTCCACCTGTGCGGTGACATCCCATAATTTGATCCATAGTCAGGGACTGGCAGATCAGTATCCTCTATCCGGAGCCATCCCAGTGCATTGCTTTGCTTTTGGTGCTGCTGCTCTGCTTTGTTGAATGAGGCAATGAAAGCTGTAGCCCATAGAGGGGTCAGAAAGAGCCACGGCATGGGCCTTGTCAGCACTGCCCTTGGGTTGGAATCCTAGCACTTCCTTCTGTCATTGCTCCCGTGGCAGAGTTTGGTTTATTCTTGTGTTTCTTAATATTGTTGTCTATGAGTGCTCAGGCTATCATCCCCCTCCTGCCTGAGACCCCAGTTGCTCAGAACTTGAGGCCACTTCCTAACCAAGCTCTGTAGATTCTAGAAATGTCATACTGCTTCAAGAGAAATTCTGCTTGTTTAGGGCTGAATAAAGGCAACCAATTTATGGCTCTAAATTCATCTGCCACGGGTCACGAGTTTTACTTCCAGCACCTCTGTGAACCAAGTTGATATCTGTGGAATGAATAAGGATACTGCACTACCCCCACCCAGAACTGAGCATGCCCCCCACAGAAGTGCTTTATTTCCCAAGAGCTAGTGGCAGTCTGTGTCACCCATATGCAGACAGCCTGATCAGATCGTTTCTGAGGTCCTCCGTAACTGGGATTTACAGTGAGTTTTTACTAACCTGCTTTTCTCCTTGACTATTCTCCTTGATACACTGATGATTTTATGGGAATGAGGAGACTGAGACACAGGTATGGCTGAGAATGCGCTGTACTGAGAAGCTTAGCATCTACGTTGATATAACTGAAAATGCTTATAAGGTCACTCCATAATACCTGCAGGTGCATTTCTTTGCTTGCCATGTGAGATTTCTTCTTTCTATCCTGTTAGGTCAGAGATGTCATAATATCCTTAAATTTTCGGTCAGGCTGTAGGTACAATCATTAACTCTCCTAACTGCATGACTTCCATTCCAGAAACTTGGTATTGTGACAGCATCATCAGTTTTCCTCATAAACACATGAATTTTGAAGTAAGACACCTGTCATTGCAAGATCAAACTTGACATTCCAAACTGCCATTAAAGGTCCGATTCTGAAGATAAAACTCAAGGCCCTGAAATTAAAACATAATCATTTACCATCAAGTCCATGATACAGATTTACCATCTCTTAATCAGCTGGGTTTTTTTTGTTGTTGTTGTTGTTTTTTGGGGTTTTTTTTGAGGGGGGATGGGGGGAGCAGATACAGGACCTCGTACTTGCCAGGCAGGGACTATGCTACTGCGCTGTGTGACCAACCCTGCCATTTGTTTTTTTGTTTGTTTGTTTCTTTGTTTTGTTTTTTTGTCTTTTTGAAACAAGATCTAGCTATGCAGTTCAGGCTGGCCTTGAGCTCACTTTTGTAGCCCAGGCTGGTCTCAAACTCACACTGATCCTCCTGCCTCAACCTCCCAAGTGCTGGGATTACAGGCATGTGCCACCAAGCCCGGCTCCCACCATTTGTTTTGTCTCAGGAAAGAATAGATACTTTGTCACAGGGCAGCAAATAAAGTGGTGTAGTTTTATTTAAGAGCCATGGAAGGGCACTGGGGAGATAGCTCAGTAGGATAAGCACTTACCTGGCAAGCACAAGGGCCTGAGTTCAATACCCGGCTCTGCAAAACAAACAAACAAACAAACAAACAAAAAAAAAAACATGGAATACAAATGTGCTATTTGTCACACAGGAATCACCATAGCCACACTAGAGGCCCACAGAACTGAGACTGGCAGTGCTCCCTTAGCTCAAACTCATGCTAGGATACCTGGTGATAGGGTACCATGGCAGACAAGAAGCTAATAATATCATTGAAACCACTGTCTCTTCCTTCCCTGTTTTTCACTACCAAGTTTGTGCATCTGAATTCGTAGGATGTGAACTGTGACACCTCTCTTCACTTAGTTGTTGTGCCATTATTTTTATAATGTACTGAAAATAATGGTGATACTTCTGTCAAGCAAACACTGTCTGAGGACCAGAAATATGAGCCTATTTCAGATGCTTGATGTGGCATCAGGAAGACCTAAAGGGAGAACTATATAGTATCTCTCCATGGTCAGTAATTGGAGAAATGTTTTATTAATGCCTTGGGATGCCCAAGTTGTTACAGATACTCACTTTCGTGTTTGATTTTATAAAATCCTCCAGGCTAGAGTTTTTAGGATGTTAAATTGAACATCATCTACTCCTAGACATATGTTGATGTCAGTGGTCTGAATAAGAGACATTTGGGTTGCCCTTGAACTATAAAAGTAGTATAACTACACATGCAGCAAACATCTCCACCAGTGACTCCGAAGCTTGCTAGCTGAGAGCAGTTTCAAGATGTGTGACTGCAGTGCCTGCTCTAGGGCTTCAGTGGTCTTAGGGAGGAACCCTTTTTGTCAAGGTAAAATGAAAGCAGGGCAGAGAGCTCACAAAAGACAGGATGTACTAACATGAGTCGTTTCTTGGGAGACATTTTCAGGAGGTCGCTGCTGGCTTGTGCTGCCTGTGTGTTTTTATTGTCACCACTGGTTTATCCTCCCTTCTGATCACTCAGTCTCGGTTGCAGCCAAAGATTTGCAGGCTTTTCAGTTTCCTGAGCCGGGCTATGGTGAATTGGAATAGCAAGTCACTGGGACTCTTTAGAACCTTTATAATAACCAGAGGGGCTGGCAAGATAGCTCAGTGGACTAAATGCCTGCTGAAGCAAGCACAGGGACCAGGGTTCCATCCCTGGCACCACATGCAGTGCTGTCCCTGCCTCCTGGCACACTGAGCCAACGATCAAGTCTGGGCATGCTGGCACATACCTATCACAGTGCTGGGGAGGCTGAAAACAGGAGGATCACTGTGAGTCTCAGTTGTTTAGTGAGACCCTGTACCAAATACATTTTTAAAAAATTAAAAAAACAAACAAACAAACAAACAAAAAAACAGGTGGATCATTCACATAGAAAAACCAGTCTGGAAGTCAATAGAGCTTTAACAACTAATTCTCTTGTTTTACAGAGAGAGGATACAAGCCATGGAGAAGCAGATTGCCAGTTTAACTGGCCTTGTGCAGTCTGCACTCTTTAAAGGGCCCATTACAAGTGGTAGCAAAGATGCATCTAGGTAAAAAGAAACCAGTCATCCAATTGAAACATAAGCCAACCTGTTTCTCTTTAATCATTAAGATCATTCACCCATTCAAATCCGTTTCCTTGTAATCATTTCAAGGCTGAAAAATACTCATGTCTTTATGATTCATGGGTTTGGGTTTGTTTTGTTGAGCTTCTGGTAGTAATTCTTGGGCAAAGGTGATGCTTTGGCCCAAGAAGGGTAAACGAGTGTCCCGGTGCATGGGGCTTCACGGACCACTCACTGCACGGTGTCTGCAAGCACCACCACGTGTGCCCACCTCTGCCACCATCTGAGTCATCAGTGCACCCTGCCATACCCGCCCCAGTGTCTGATGCACACTGGGGAAGCCTTTCCATTGCAGCCAAAATACCCTCATGGCTCAGTCTCATCACTGCTCATTGCTTATAATACTGAATGAACGGGGAGGAAAGGTATTTTGGAAAATAGCTGACTCTGTTTTTCTTTTATTTAGTGAGAAAATGATGAAAACCACAGCCAACAGGAACAATGCAGACAGTGCGGGTAAGTAAGGGTCCTTAGAGCTCTAGCAGGTGTGAGGGACGCCTTTGGTCAGCCCTGTCTGGTTTCAGAAGTAGTTGCCCTTTCCCCAAGCTATTGATTTGGCAACTCCTCAGAGGCTTCTAGGATGCTTCCCTGCACCACTACAACTTCTTACAAAAGACAAAATTCCAGATGTACTCACTGATTGAAACATTGAGGTGAAACATTGTCCTATCCTTCAGTCTCCATTCATCCACTCATTCACTGATTTATATGGCCTCACATCCATGATGTACTGATACGTCTGGGCAGTGGATAAGTACCGTAGGCATCATTCAGCTGCCTGGGCAGCTTTGCACTCTGCAGAAGCTAGAAGTACAGTGAGATACTTCATGGGAGTTGAGTGTTTAGTGCAGGATGTCTGTTCAGCTGGCAGGGTTAGTGTCCTCTTGGGCTGCGACGCAGAGCAGTGCAGGACGGCAAAACTTGGGGTAGTGAAGAGTGGAAGGAGTGGCACTCTGGAGGAGCTCAGATACTACTCTTCGAGCAACGTAAAGAGGGGCAGCAGCCCATCTCCTATGGGGGAATGGATGAGAGGGGCCAAAAGGAAATAGGGAGCAGTCTGTGATCCAGGTGGGAGAAGAGGGTTTATTGGCACACCTCTTAAATCTTGTGTTTCCCCTTCTCCCACAAAGAGTGTTGCATGTTATGATCTGGAGCCAAAAGAAATGACGCGAAGGGGCCCGGCAGGATGGCTCAGTGGTCTAAAGCGCCTGCTTAGGAACGCTTAGGTGGCTGCAGGAACTGTGGTTCGATCCCCGGCACCACATGCTGTGCCAGCCCTGCCCTCAGGGCAGGCTGAGCCGGCCATAAGAATAAATAAATAAACAAACAATCAAAAGTTCTGAAACAAGAAAAAAATAAAATAAATGAAATGAAGAGGAAAAAAAAAAAGAAAGAAAAGAAATGACGCGAAGACCCAATGAACATAGCTTCAGAGGTCTCACAGAGATCTGTCTCTCTCGAAATGAGCCCAGAACCCTAGAAGCATCTCCTTTTTATTTAGGTCATACAACAGAAGATTTACAGGGAGGAGAGGGGATCACCAGTGTCTCAAGTAAGGGTGGAGACATCAATCAGGATAAGCTGTTTATACCTTTTTAAATCCTAGTTTTCTAAAATCCCTAAGTAACAGCTTACCCACCCTAAGCTTTATTTATTGTTCTTCATTTCTTAGTTTCTTATCTCTACAAAGAGAACTGTCTCAGTTAGTTTCTTATCAGTGTGACAAAATGCCTGAAAATAACAGCTTGAAACAACAAAAGGTTTGTGATAACTAAGGGGTTTCAGAAGGATCAGTCCATGGCTGGCTGCATTGATTGTAGGCCTATGCATCATGACAAAGAGCCAGCAAATAAAGCTGCTCCATCATGGTAGTCAAGAAGCAGAGGGATAAAGCAAGAGCCCAAGGGAGAAGCCCGGGACCAGGTCCAATTCCACTCCCTTCAACTAGACTTCAACCCTCAGTGATGTCTTCAAATTACTAATCCATCAATGAATTACTCCTCTGATGAAATTAAAGCACTTATGATCCAAGTCCTTCCAAGAGCTCATCAGCTAACAACTAAGCCCCAGCCCTCTGCCAGGGAACACATTTTACACCCTAAAAAGAATAAGGACCAGTTGCATTCCCAGGGGGCATCCTAGTGTCCTGGTTTCCTGAGAAAGAAGCCTTTCCTGCAGCCTCAAGAGAGGCCCCTCTCAGGAAGATGTGGTCTTCCCTCACATGGGCTTAGAAATAGAAATGCCAGAATGGATATGTTCAGAAGCTAAATTACATAGAAACATATGGCAAGTTAGGCAAAACCCATAATTTTGAGGAAGCCTCATTTTGCACAGCATAGTGAAGTGGAGAGAATTTGGAACCTAGGTTTGTGTCTCTCTTGGCCCAGGTTCTGTGCCAGCTGAGTTCAGTTTAGCTTCAAATCCAGCAAGGCTGATTTTCCAACAGCTTGCTGAGAAATCAGTCAGGGGCCTTGGCTGAAGCCAGACAATTATTTCATCAAAATTGCTAAACTTGTGCCGGGCGTGGTGGCTCACGCCTGTAATCCCAGCACTTGGGAAGCTGAGGCAGGAGGATCAGTGTGAATTCAAGACCAGCCTGGGCTACAAAAGTGAGTTCAAGGCCAGCCTGAACTGCACAATGAGACCCTGTCTCAAAAAGACAAAAAAAAAAAAAAAAAAATTGCTAAACTTGTCTGCAGAGCAGTTGCCTATTTGTTCTGCAGATATTTACTCATTCATTTGTTTTCTTACTTGTTATGAACTCGGGGGAAGAAACAGAAGGTATTTAACGTTAAAACCTCTCCGCTTGCCAGCGTCCATTCTCAAAGTGACTGGTGTCTGAGACCATTGTTCAGATCAGTATGTTCATGCTCGTGTGTGCTCTCTCTGTCATTCTCACTCTTTGTGAAATAATAAGAAACATGCAATGAACACTTCCTGTGACCCAGGCACTATTCTGGGGCTTTTAAAAGCCTTCACTCTCTTATTTCCTGACTGCAACCATAAGAAATTGGCATAATTCTAGTCTGGTGGTTCAGGTAAGGAAATCTGAACGCATCTCAGCACATGTGACACCTGTCAGGGTAGGTGGCACTCCTGTCATTTTCTCTTCCTTTACATTAGATGCTCCTGTCCCTTGGAGAGACATATAAAGTTGTTTCATTTCTGTTTTGAAGGGATTTGTAAATGCCTTTTGAGCAGGCAGAGGGGCAAGTGTGGCTTCCTTGCCTCTTTTTCCAAACATGGAGTCAGTAAGTCCAGAGGAATGGACAGCTTCGTGGCCTCGGCGGCCTGCTGCCGGCTCTCCTCTCTAACGCTGAGCTGGTTAGTGCTGCCCCCATCAGCATGCATGTGTCCTTGTTCCCCAGGTCTCTGTTGAATTGGGATTTTGCCATAATACCATATCAGCCTGGATGCAGTCCACAGGGATTCTGTTGCCATAGCAGCCTAGGACGGCACAGAAAATATATCAGTTCTTCTGGAATCCTCAAAGTATGTTGCAAGGCAAGAGGTTTTATGCTGGTCCTGTACACAAATAAACAGAATTATATACAAGTCAAGGAACTCACTGGGCCACATGGAAAGCCAGCCTGCCCGATTACATTATGAATATGTAGGTCATTGTAAGTATGAGAATGGAAGGAATCTCCCACTTCCAAAGTACAACACGCATTTTCTGTTGAGGATTGTTTCACGGAGCACATGTGACGTTATGGAGGGACAATGTTGCTCTCCATTTTTACCTGGAAGCTGATTGTCAGGGAGATGAAATTGTTCATTCAAAGCTACATAATTACTAAGGGAGACAGCCAGTCTTTGCATATCCCAAATCTATTTTACCTCCCGATACATTAAGTTCACGTCAAATGTGACCTTATAATATTCACTGACCCAATATAAATTAGCTGGAGGAGGTGAAGTATAGAGACCAGGTTAAGGTCCTGGGGACTAAATACATGTTGACCGTCCTCAGAAAGCTGGCACTAGGGGGACAGAATATGACCACTACGACCATGTGTGGGTGGGAGTGGAGAGTCAGACCCAGGCTTGGCGGACATAAGCCGAACGGGGATCCGCTTGTTGTCCTCAACCACCAAGCGCTCCATTCTCAATCTAGATTTCAGGGCACTTGCTTTAGGTCTGAGCCATCTGCTGCTTTACCCTTGGCCCTTTGAACATGGTGAGGTTCAAAGGGAAGAGGGGAAGTCGCCAGAAGCATTTTCTGCCACTCCACTCAGAGAAATAATACTCAGAGCTAACAGCAGTGAGAGCCAGACATACATTGATTCCACCAACCTCCACCCATTTTCCAGATAAGGAAGCAGAGAGAGACTACTACTGGATTACTTGCTCAAGCTCACACTAGCAAGTGGATGCTAAAAAGGAGTCCAAAGGTTCTGGCTTAAACAGTTGAGTAGATACAAGTGTCACTACTTCAGTCAGGGCCTAGGGGCACAGAAGGAGGTCTGGGGAGGTGAGTGGAATGATGAACTTGACCTGCTTGTGGGAATATCCAGTAGCGACTTGAATCTGTCAGTGTGTGGGTCTGAAGATGACCGGATGCTGGAGAACAAGGTGCAAGCAGTGGGCAGACAGTGGAGGTGGAAGTGGCCTTTCTAGGAAGCACACCCAGGAAAAACAAGGCTGCTTGATGCAGAACACACCATGGCTTCAGAGCCCAGCAAAGGAGGGAAGTGAAAAAGGCTGACAAGAGGGAGCAGCAGGGATGGAAGAAGGCAAGCCAGAGAACAGTGCAGTGGGCAGCCAGGGAGCAGGGACACATGTGTCACTGGACGGCTTCCACTGGGTGGACAGCTAGCTCTTTAGCTCCCTGATAAAGAGCCACTTTCATGAACAATGGAGTTGGCCACCAGTGGGGTGGGTTAAGAGGTTACAGGTGAAGACAACTTTAAAATTGAGTGCAAATTGCCTAAGGAAATTTAATTGTGAAAGATGTTTTTTAAAGCAGTTATTGACCTTCAATTCAACAGACAGGTATGAAGACTTGAAAGTCTTTTGTGTAAGAATTAAGGACGATGAAAGTGCACAGCTGTCCTCAGGATATGGGTGTCTTCATTTGACTGAGGAACTGGCAGAACCCTTTTTATTACCAACAGGAGGTGGCTAGCAAGTATAGTATCATTTTTGTTGGAGAAATAGCTTGATGGAATTATTCGTTGTATCATTGATATTGTATCATGTACATACATGCATGCATTTGTATGTGCATAGGCATGTGTCTGTGTGTGCTTGGATGTGCATAAACTCACAATTTTGCCTAGGTATAGGCAATGACAATAAAGTAATTTGATTGATTCTAGAAGGAAAATTTCCAAGACTATGACCCTGCCTCAGACTTTGCTAGCACTGAGTTAACCCAAATGTGCCATTTCCAATAACAGAAAATGTTATTACGTACCTTTCTATTGCTCTTTTTGAGGGTGATTTTGATTTGGGTTGTGGGGGAAGGGCAACCAGAGATTACTCAGAGTTGTGACTACTGGTGATATGAGTGCCCATGTAGGCCAAAATAACAAAAGACTTGCAGTGTGGGCTCCTAGGATTCCTTGGCAGTGCCTTCTGGTCTGTCCTGCTGGCTTCCCCAGGTAGACCTCAGAGCAGCCAGGACAGCCTTCCTTAGACAGGCCCTCAGAGCTCAGTACCGCATCGCTCTGCTTCCCGCTCCTGAGACCAGGAACCAGGGAACAGTTGCCAGGCATCCCCTCACTCTTGGATGTCACCTCTCACCCATGGCCACGTCTCTACAGAGGATCTGTAGGGTAGCATTTGCATGGGAAAGAAAGCATCCCCTGGCTGCTGCACCAGGATAGGAAGACAGGCCACTGCCAGGGAGCCACACTAGGGTGTGCCAGGCAGTGCCAGATTCTGCCCTGGGTGGCCGGCCAGGCCTGGTCCAAGATGCCGTATCTCCTTGACAGGGCAGAGAGCTAAACGTGTGTGTGTGTGTGTGCGTGCGCGTGCACACCTTTGCGCATGCATGTGTGTGTGTGCATACATGTGTACACTTGCCGTGGATTCAGCATCTGCTTTAGGTGCCTGTCCCTGACAACCGCTCCATCTTGAAGAAGACACAGCATTTGCTTTTAATTCTCGTACCTTAAACCTTGCTGTTCCTATAAATCCTGCTTGGATTCTGTGTGTTCAGTGAAGATAGAAAGAAAATAAAAAGGAAGCGAAAGAGGGAAGGAGGAAGGGAGGCAGGCAGATAAGAAGAAAGGAAGGGAAAGGTGGGCGGAAGAGAGAGAGACGGTGTGATGGAGGAAGGCGGGCAGGTTCTTTTGTAGGGTGTTATGTCCTATGTGCTCTGTGGCCTGCCATCCTGTGACACCAGACTTCTGGAGCGCAGCGTTTTAGACTGTGTCCTGTAACACTGCATGACTTAGTTGTTTTCCATAATGAAGGAAATGGCACTTCATGGTGGTGAGCCGTCTGCGTTGGGACAGGGCTCCTAGCTCCTTGGGCTTCCCTCTCTGCCCTCCTAAGGTCCTGGACTGCTCTTTTTTCATAGGCACACCCCAAATTTCTGGTGGGAAGACTCTGGGCGCCCTGGAGCCCACAGCGCCCTCCAGCCAGCCGCTGCCTGCCAGCACCTCTGCAGTCCACATGAGCCTGCTTGACATGAAGCGGACCGTAGCTGAACTCAGGCTCCAGCTGCAGCAGATGAGGCAGCTCCAGGTACAGCTCACAGAGGCACCGCTGCTTACCCGCCGCCTCAGCTCTCCTCTCCCATCCTCCTGCTTCCTCTGGTTTTCCTGGGCACTTCCTGTCATCCTTTCCTTAGGGGCTTATTGAAGAGCCATGGCACACAAACATAATGACTGGTTTTCCCTACGGTCACTGTATACCCACTTCTTGAAGCAGTTCATGCTCTTACACAAGGAAGAAACAATTTTAAAAGCTTCAGCATCGGCCTTTGGGAGAGAGCAGAAAGGTGAGGAGCCCCAGAACCGCCAGTGATGGTACCAGCCCACCTTGTGTAATAGCCCCTTGTGTTCCCCAGGGAGCAGGCACAAGGTGCTAAATTCAGTCACGCTCTGGCTTTTCCCAGGAACTGTGACGTATTTAAAACTGATTTTAGAACAGATGAATTCATAAGGGGAAAAAAAGCCAACATGGGTGATTTATTGAGAAAACATCTACCTTTTATTTGGATGGTACATTCTAAGTTTCCCTCACCCTTTCCATTCTTAAGGAATACACAAACTGTGGTGGGGCAAAGGGAAAGAGACCTACTCTGCATGTGATGAACCTTGATCAGTAACTCATAAATCTGACAAGCGGAGCACTCTTGCTAATTCGGGCTCCAAGGAGGGACTGAATATCTTCACTGAGGGCACATCTTTGAGTCACATGACAGTTTCATGCCCCTACTTTGGCAGCAGGGTGAGCAGTGGGGACATAGTATTGGCCTAGGCTTTGTCTTTTCTGGCTTCCTCCAAGCAGCTCTTAGTCAAATAGAGCTAAAAAGCAGCCACTCCAGAGGCAGGGACTAGCACACAGGTGTGGCCACGCCCAGGACCCAGGAGTAGATGAGGCTTCCTGGGGGCCAGCCAGACACAGCTGGAAAGCTGAGGGCGATCAGGAAGGACCAGCGACCTCAGCAGTCACATAGCAATCGCATTTTTGCATCACCCGATTAAGATTAAGAAAATTATTTGCCCTGGCCCCTTCCTTACCAGAGGATAAAGAAAGGCAGCCGGGTTTTGAGATATGCTGGGGCAAATGGAACAGACCACACTCTCAGATCCCTCTTCTCTAATGTCCTACACTCTAGCGTCCTAAACACCTTGCACTTGCATTTATTTAAGTCATTTCTGAATCATGTCATCTGTGATGTTTCCCATTCTCTGCATGAGCCTCACGGTGCAGTTTTAAAGACACTCTGGAATGGAATGAAGTATCCAAGCCTGGCCAAGGATATGTGCTGGAGCAGCAAAGGCCAGTGACTTCAGAGTTCAGCAGCAATGTAGCAAGCAAAGAGGGACAAAGTTACCGCAGAGAGCAGTGACTGCTCGCGACTGCCTACTCTTCCCCGGTAGTTCACTGTTTTTAGATGTTTCAGTGTTTATGAAAATACAGCATTTATGTGAGCAATGTTTAAATGTTGGGAAAAAAATTAAAACCCAGTTGTTTAGTAGCCTGAAGCCCCAGGGATGCATCAGCATGCTCAGAATGGTCTGTCTCCTTCAGTCCTTCTCAGCAGGGACTTCTGGAGGTTCACTTCCTCTCTCTCTGTGCCTGTCCTGCCTTCCACTGGCTCTTTGCAAGTGGAGCCTCCCAGCAGAAAAGAGTGCATGCACTCTTTACGTGGCCGTCCTTAACTGCTGCCAAAAGTGTGCAGTCATTGTTTTGGGAACAAAGGTGGAATTGCTTTAGCAGAATGCCTTCCTCGCCTTCCTCACCCTGCACCTTTCCTGGGTGTTAAGGTAAATTTGGTACTGCAGCTGTGGTGCTGGCAGCTGTGGTGTCACCTGCCTGTGACTGGCACTGTGTTGCCCTTGCCCCCAGGGTGACTGGAAGAGGTATCTCACAATTTGTCACTTCTCGAAACCCTTGAACCGTGACAGCTCAGCCTCTTTAACAACATAGTGTTTTGGTCAAGGTCTAGGAATGCTGTCTTAACCGCACATGTTCCCTTATTCCTCTGACTGTGTGGGAATAAAGAACAATGAGCAAAATGTTACTTTTGAGCATGAGATTGTGTACAGAAGGGAAGATGAGGACTGTGTTTCTTAACCGGGCTGCTATTGTTTCTTCCTATCTTTGTAGTCTCTGCATCCTGTTTGGCTTCCCTCCCCCTCAGTATTCTGTCTTTTCCGTCAGGGAAGTCTATTTAAAACAAATACAAGTTAGAATAATTAAGTGATGGCAGGACCAGTTCTCCTCTACATGTGCATTATTATACACCAAAAATGAAGCGCAGCCTCAAAGTGATTATAAGTCCAATAATGGAGCTATCAAGTGGGACCCAAAACTCTCCAGAACAGTCTCAAAAGAACAAAAATTGAATTAGAAATTCAAATGTTCTTTGAACTGTGTTATAAAATAGTGAAGCTGAATGAAATCTTTTGTGCTTGGCAGCCAACTCCAGTAATTAGATAATTAAATCATCGGAGAATCCTAGACTGAGCATATCATATTTGAGCACTTCATTTTCAGAATGATGGAGTCTTTTCACAAATATGAATGTGATACAGGCCCTGGTAGGTGGCTTTCAACAGAGGAACAGGAATATCATGGGGCAAAAGGAACATAAACAGAAGAGCAGGAAAACGGCTTCACTCTCTTGGTGTAATTCCTTGCTCTCTAGTTTCATGCCAGTTATCAGTCTAAGAAAGGTTCCTGGTGCTGGCTGCCCATTACAACTACCTCAGGCCCTTAACAGAAACACTAAGACGGTGATACTCCTGCTAAACTCTGACTTTGTGAGTATGGACAAGCAGTCAGGCTGGTTCTAGAATGTTCTAGGCTGAGAACTACTGCTCTTATGCTGAAACTAATTAAGTGCTTCATAGATATATTTGCATTAGTCAATTATCACAAATGGTAGAGAAGAGATAAATGTGGTACCAATCACTCTGTAAGTTAACAGAGAGTTAAAACCTTGACTTCAAACAAAGCACCTCATTGCCACCAGCTAACCAGAGGTGTTCTCCAGATAGTTATGTGAGGTACATGTGCTGCATGGAAGTTTTATAATTAAATATAAGTTTTATATAAGTTTTATATTGCTACACTCTCATTCCCATGTAGCAATTGGATCTGTAATGAGATGGTAACAAAGGAAAAAGGATCTTGTACTTCATAAATGTTCTCTTCAAGAGATAGCGATCTTTCTGTCCATTCCCTTTCTTGACAGGATTCTTTAAAAACAAAACAAAAAAAAAAAAAAAAAAAAAAACTTTTTCTAAGTGATGACATCTTTTCCCCATAATGTCTTAATACTTAGTTTTTGTCAGAATAATTCCAAGTCTGCAGAACTGGCTGTACTTCTGTCTTTATCGGCTGAAGAGACAGAATTTTCTGGAACAGATGATATAGCTCCTGTGGAGGCCAGACAAGATGACTTAACAGAAAGAACAGGTAGAGTCTACTCTAATTCTAAGGTTCTTTTTGTTGGACTCTATCTCCTTATTTTGTCTCCTGATAAATGAAAAATTGGTTTATTCTGAACCTAATGTTACAGTTTTAAAACTACTGAGAATTTGATTTCTTTTTTTCAGGGAAGGGAGGATCTAACATAAAAAAACAGTACACAGAGCCCTTGTATTTGAAATTATGTAATTCAATATAGTTATCTTCATGTGTCTTTTTATAAGATACTGCCTCACAGAAATGTATCAAAGTCTCATCTTTCTTGTGACATTCAAAGTAATAATCAAAGGAATGTGTGTGTCAGAGAAATACACACTGAAGCTTGGCCTGTGGACTAGACCTGTTTTTTCCTGCAGGCAGAAATAACAAATGAAACTAGTGTAGAGTTTAGTGATTAGGCTCAGTGCAGAGTAAGTGACCAGGCATCTTTGCCTTCTTCCTAAAGCGGAACAGAATGTGTCCAGATGGCCAGGAGCCACTCCAAGGTCTGCTAGCACCATACTTCCCAGTCAGTGTCACCATTAGTCATTATCCACTGTTATCAAGACTGATTTTACCCAAGAAATCAAGAATGCCTATATGAAGTACAGATCTATTTTAAGGTACACACAGTTAGATTTAAACAGGATCCTACTTTTTCCGTGAAGTTGATATGGATAATTCATTTGGTCCAACTAAGATATTAGGGTCAGGGACATAACTCAGTGGCACAGCACCCACCTGGCAAGCACAAGGTCCTGAGTTCAATTCTGAGCATCAAAAAAATAAAAATAAAAATAAAATGTTAATGGACCACAATACTATTTCTAAGTATGATAGTAAAAATGTCAAAGGCACTTGGTACTTTCAAGCTAGTGACATAAACATTTACCTGTCGTATACAAGGTCCTGAGTTCACACTTAGGTACAAAAAAAAAAACTTAAAGAAAACGAAAGGCACTTTCAGTAACATGTTTCCAACTAGGAGACTGTGACTGCGGTTCTGCTTGCTTTCCCACTGTTGACAACTGGAAAACTGAAAACTATGAAACAACTATTTCCAGACACTGCCACAGATTGAATATAGAACTGTGGTTGTGAGAAGGGTAGAAACTAAGGAAGTAGGGCCTGCAGGTTTCTGGCTGTGGACACGTTTCAGATGTGATGCAGCAAGGAATGAGCCTTTCTGCTCTGAGTCACCTCACTGAGTGCAGGAGATAACATCAAGGTGGAGAGAGCTGAAGCACCTGCAGAAGGAAGCTTGGTAGAGAAAGGCCGCATAAGTCTGTGGGCCTGTTATTAGTAATAAGCCAACCACAGGTAATATGAAAAGTAGGGACAAGCTAAAGCTCAGAGCTCACATGGGCCTCAGAGCTCCCTAAGTGTAGACAAACAGGAGTGAATGGGCCTTGTTGAGCACCTGGAAACTCAGTAAATATCCAGGGAAATCTATGTGTCAGTCTTAGGACTAAGCTAGCCCTGAACTAAAGAATTCCGAGGATTTGCCCTCATGAGGCTTTAAAGAAGCCACTAAAGAAAAGAAAAGGAAAGAAACGAAAAGAAAAAAAAAAAAGAAGTAAAATAAAATAAAAAGAAGCCACTAATGTGTAAAGGTTTCCATAGTATCTAGAATGTCTGCTGTAGAAAGTCGATGTTCTGTACAGGAAAACAAGAAATCCAAAACACCATGCCTAACCTCCAATCAAAAATTACTGGATAGGTGATGATGGTGAAAAATGTGACCTATACCCTTAAGAAAACCAACCAGTAGAAAATGATGTACCCAGGTATGGTGGCACACACTTAACCCCAGCACCTGAAGGCTGAGGCAAGAGGAATGCCGTAAGTTCAAGCCCAGACTGAACTACATAGTGAGTTGAGTTCAAGGCCAGCCTGAACTACATAGCAGTGCCAAAGAAGCCAACAGAAATGACAAGGATAATGCAATTGGCCACAAAGTCTTCAAAAAAGTTTTTATAATTATTCTTAAGGATTTAAAGGAGCATAACAAAATATTTTCTGAGTGGACAAAATATCATGTACTTGAAAACAGAGTTAATACAAACTTTCCAAACTAAAGTATAAGAAGAAAATGAACTGAAACTTAGTGACATATAGAACAATATTTAGGGGTCACTGGAGAAAAGAAAGATATGCAGAGATAACAGCTACAATTTTCCCAAATTCAATGGAAGCTATAAATGCACAGAACAAAGCTCAATAAGCACGTAGACTGAAAAACACAAAACCACACAAAAGTATGTCATAATCAAATTGCTGAAAATCAAGGATAAATAGAAAAATCTTTGAATCAGGTCAAAGGCAGTGGTGGGGGGAACAGACTGTTCAAACAGAGAAACATAAATAATAATATCTATTCCACTAGAAGGTAATAGGACATCTTTATAGAGTTAAAAAGGAAAGAAGTTTTCATAAAATAAAAGTAACTTTCTAACTGACTTTGTGAAGCCAGTATTATATTACTCTCAGAACAAACCCAAAGATATTATAATTAAAGAAAATCTCATGGGGCCCGGCAGGATGGCTTAGTGGTCTAAGGCACCTGCTTGGGAAAGCTCGGGCGGCTTCAGGGACCACGGTTCAATCCCTGGCACCACATGCCCTCAGGGCCGGCTGAGCCAGCCATAAAAATGAGTGAATAAACAAATAAATGTTCTGAAACAAGAAAAAAATAAATTAAAAAAAATAAAAAATTCTTAAAAAAAAAAAAAGAAAAAAGAAAATCCCAGACCAATATCTTTCATGAGAACAGATATAACAAATCCTTAACAAATAATAGTGTCAAAGGGCCAGCCAGATAGTTCAGCGGATTAAAAGTGCCTATTTAGACAGATACAGGGACCGGGCTTCAATCCCCAGCATTTGTGCCGGACCCGCCCTCGGGGCATGCTGATATGTGATTGAGACTGGGTGGTGATTGAGACTGGGCATGGTGGTGCATGCCTGTAATCCCAGTGCTTGGGAGGCTGAAAACTGCATGTCCAATCTGTGTAGTGAGTCCCTGTAGGCCCTGTACTAAATACATTTTAAAAAAGTGACAAAACCCAGCGACATATAAAAAGGATAGTACATAAGAATGCTGGTTTATTTTAATATGGAAAAAAACATACAATTGACCATATTTCCAAAAAATTATGATTTCAGTAAACACAGAGAAAGCCTGTTTATCATTAGTGACAAAAACACTGAGCAATTTGGGGAAAGGAGCTTCCTTAACCTACAGGAGACCCTTCTGTAATGTGAAGCACCAAACACAGTCCCCGTAAAATCAACAGTAAGGCCAAGGACATCTGCTCTCACCTGTGTCATACTGAACTGAAGACCTTAGCAAGTGTTCAAAGCAGGAGAAACAGAGGCATACAGATGGGAAACTAAGCTGTGTGATTGACTTTACTGTGCTCACAACTGACAAGGTTGTATATATATAAAGTCAAAAGGAATCTATAAAAACTACCAACAGAAACAAATGAATTTATCGAGGAATCCAGTCAATATATAAAATTAAGATATTTTTAGTATATTCATGCAGTAGATTATTGATAATTTAGCTGTAAAAGGAATCGAGTACTCAGTAACATGACTAGGACCTCAAAAGCGATGTGCTGTAGTAGGGTTCGGCGGGCGGCAGAGCACTGGCCTAGCACACAGAAGGCCCTGGCTTCCATCCACAGCGCTGTAAAGCACTGAAACTGTGCACTGAGTGAACGAAGCCAGACACAGTGTACATGCTGTCAAAGTCCATTACCAGGCATTCTAGGACAGGGAGAACTAATCTGTGATGACGAAAACCAGACTTGTGGTGGTTTCCATAGGTTCATGGTTGGGGACTGCTTGCAGAGGACCAGGAAGGAAATTTTTGGAGTGATAAGACATGTTACAGGATCTGGGTTTTTTTGTTTGTTTGTTTGATTGATTGATTGATTTTTATACTTTATTTAAAAAGTCATAAAGTAAAAAAGGGATATATATTTATTTATTTATATCAGAAGTCCCTCCAGCAGTCCTAGCATTCACCAGCTTTGGCCATAATGTAGATCTTTTAAGGATCACTGTCTTTGCTCAGTCCATAGCTCATTCAAGGATCTCGGAGATGACTCTAGTCCTTAAAATTGAATTTGTTCTGCCAAATCCAACACCCTGAATATGTCCTCATTGTAGAAACATGCTTTTACCACCCATCCACCAAAATACCTCCCATTCAGATCAACAATAGCTTTAACTGCTGATTCAACTCTCTCAAATTCTAAAAACGTTCCTACTGCTTCATCATCAGGGTCACCAGGAGTTTCAAACCTCACGCATTTATCAGCTTTGCCATATTGTTTACATTCTTCCTTGGTGTCAATTTGCAAATCTTCTTTGACTTCCCCAGTACCAACCATGTCTCTCAGTAGGACACTTTGGTAGGATATTTAATTATTTCAGTTCTTGGATCTGAATTTGACTTCTGCAGTACATCTTGAGACTCACACATCTCAGTGACATCAACCACAGTGACCTTGCCACCCTGTTTGCTGGTCTTCTCCACCACCAACACAGTGCTCCACCCCTGCCTGTGCCTCCCCCTACCCTGTCTCTCTCAGAAGCCATACTTCTGCATGATCTTATGTGCCAGTGTGTCATCTGTGCTAGCAAGGAAGGAGTTGCTGGGCCCAGCTGGAGATCTTGGCCTATCCTGGTCCTCATATACTCAGGGAGGAACAGCAGCTTTGCAAGACTGTGACTGAGGTCTTGAGTCCTCTTTGTAAGGAAAATCTCAGGTGATTCTTTGTCTTTCTCTGTAAGAAAAGTGGGTGGCACAATAGCAGCTCCTGCCATACTTCTTTCTCTCTTCTCCCACTCATAATCTTCATCTTCATCAGAATCTGGATCTGGTTGCCTTGAAAACCCACTACCTCATGTCTGTCTTTGTGCCTCTTTTCCGTTCTATTTCCTTCTGTCTCTCTAGCTGCTGCTGTCTCTGTCATTTCTCTCTTTGGTGCTTCATTACTTTCTCATAGTCATTAGGAAACATAGGATCATAATCATCAGAGAAAGGAATGAGAACTTCTGCAGAAAATCCACTATAACAGGGTCCCTTAGGCCTGCTGCAACGTGTGGTGGTGTGCCTGCAATCTACTGGTCTTCTGCAGAGCTGCCTCGCTTTAAGTCATTGACAGAAGTAAGGATAGTACTTTATTTTGCCCTTTGGTTCTTTGCCTGAGTGGGAGCTGCCTTCTTCACCTGAAGCTGAGACTGCAGAAGCTTGAAGTTTTTGGACCAGACTTCTTATTTTGAATCACTGGTTCCCACTCCCAGGTCATACAGGCACATGTTTGTTTTGGTTTAATGCTAGCCCACTGGGCCAATTCTGACCACAGGCTACGGTAGTGGTAGTGCAGAGCTGGCTGCACTCTGCTGAAAACCCAGGACCATGGGAGTCAGTACTGGCACCCATGCTCTGCTGAGTCTGGATCTGTTTTTGTTTTGTTTTTTTTTTTAATGGTTCTTATAACAGAATAAAACTTTCACAGAACTCAGGGAACCCTGACTTCAAGTGGATAGAGTATATTTTATTGTAATTAACAATGATAGCATAGACTGATGCTTTTTTTTTTTTTTTTAATGAGCAGAACGTATTTATTGAGAGAAAGAAAGCTCCTGTCCGAGAGAGGGACAGGACGGCAGTCCTGAGTGGGTTTCCCCATAGGCTGATGCTTTTTAAAAAGTTAAATACAGGCACCACCTCCTAAACAAAAATAAACTGATAACCCAAGTTACTACTCACTAGTTATCCACAGCATCTAGAGAGAGAGATCCACACCCTGTCCTCCACGGTCCACTGTGCTCCCCTTGAGATGAACAGAGGCATTCCTGTGGTTGTACACAGTGGCCAGAGGAGCAATGGGGGAATGGAGATAGTGGCTAGAGAAGCTGGGTGAATAGATATTCCTCTTTGCTGTGGCCCCCACAGTGCTGTGAGAAGCTTGCACCTTGGTACTCAAGGCTGGATCTTTAAAAGCCATGCTTTCTGGGAAAGAGTAGAATAAAGCCTAGAAATCCAGGAGAGTCCCTGCTCCTTCTTCTTGTAGTACAGTAAATTGCACTTGAATCTTACATGCAGTTACCTGCTTCCAATATACATATATCCATAGCTATCTTGAAAATACTATGAGATTCATTCATAGGACAATTAGCTATTGGATACCTACCATGTGCCGGAAAGTATGCTTTGCTGGGAATGAAACAGGTGTGTGCCCTTCACCTGATAGACAAGCAAGTTTCGACGGTGGGAAATGACTGGGTTGAATTCAAAGGACCCAATTCTAGTCTTCACCATGAGCTGTCCTCACCAAATAACCCTGAACTTGACCTCTGAAGGGATTTACTGTTCCCATCATCGACATTTCAGTTTTAAGAATTTTAGACAGTAGCCGGCTGTGGTGGCGCACACCTATAATCCCAGCAGGCTGAGGCAGAAGGATCGGTGTGAGTTTGAGACCAGCCTGGGCTACAAAAGTGAGCTCAAGGCCAGCCTGAACTGCATAGCGAGACCCTGTCTCAAAAAGACAAAAAAAAAAAAAAAAGAATTTTAGATAGTTAAATACCCCAGCCATAATTTTTCCCTTAAAATACATTGATGGGGCCAGGGAGATAGCTCAGTGGAAGAAGTGCTTGCCTGGCAAGTGCAGGGTCCTGAGTTTGATCCTTGGTACCATCAAAATAATAATAATAATAATAATAATAATAACAATAATAGGGCCTGGCAGGATGGACCAGTGGTCTAACGCGCCTGCTTAGGAAAGCTTAGGCGGCTGCAGGGACCGTGGTTTGATCCCCGGCACCACATGCTACGCCAGCCCTGCCCTCAGGGCAGGCTGAGCCAGCTATAAAAAGAAATAAACAAATAATAATAATAATAATAATAATAATAATAATAATAATATCTACTGCCAAAGAGACAGCAGTAGTATTTGAGCTTCTTTGTGGATTTGAAAGGTTGGCTCTAGAGGACCATGCCTCATGGCTTGTGGCACACTGACCTCACCTGAGACTCCTTCTCTTCTGAGACCATGATGCTATCCTAATGGCAAATCAGAGTCATTAACTATCTACTTACTTGGCACTTACAAGCCCATCACCACTACTTTCCCCCAAGGAAGTGTGAGAGTTGATCCCATGCTGAAGCGGAGCATGCTGGTTCCAGAACAGGCAGTGCTGTGTGCTGTGTGTATTTCCCGGAGCCATTCAGGGCTGACCTGTAAGCCTGCTGCAGCACTGGGTGAGCAGAGTAGAGGAGTCAAACTGACAGCAAGGCAGATCCGCACTGTGGCTGCTCCATATTTCAACTATGTAGACAGGAATGCTTGGTTCTCCACAGTACTCTGGTATCATCAGCTTTGCTGCTTAATTAGTTTTATTCAACTGATACTTACTGTGTTTGTCTGTGTGCTAGGCAGAGAGCCCTGGATGCTTAGAAAGTAGAAATTAAGCAGGTGGAGAGAGGAATACTTTGGGAGGTGAAAAGTGGTGCAAAGTCACTGTGGTGGAAAGGAGCGTGAACAGTCAGAAAGACTGAGGAGAGACTGGTGTAGCTGGATGCCTTCTTGAGATGAGGCCAGCCACGTGGGGAGGGGCACCTATGGGGCTACAGAGAGTATGCTGAGAAGTTGTGCTCTGTACTGGCTCCAAATATGGGGGCATTCAGCAATATGTGGAATGATTGGTTCCAAGGCCATAATAAAAACACACTAGTTAAGGCAGTGTGAGAACACCATAGATCACCAGTCACACAGGGAAGTTCGCCAAGGGTGGCACATTTTTTATTTGGTTCCCTCCCAGGCAAAGCCACGGGCCCCGTCCCCATAGTTCAGCTCCCTGTTAGCAATATCTGGTATGCACTAAGAGCTAGATTTGTGCCAGATGCTGTCATGAACACCCTTTATTGTCTCCCTAACTCTCCCCTACCAGCCAAGAGCTATGAACTATTACCCCGCCTGAGTCTAGGCACTGAGATGAATACAGTAACTTGCTTGTGGCCACGGAGTTACTAGGAAGTGGTAAACTAGAATTTGAAGCCAGGGAATCTCTCTCACTACGGGCTAGTGTGTCATCATGCTGTGCTAGTGTTGGGACCCAATAGTGGCTTTGCCCGGGGGGGGCCAGGTTAAAATATTTTTATCCAGAGAAAAAAGAGCCCATGATGAGGCTGTAAGCAAGGGGTTGCATGGCCAGACTGCATTCACTCAGTGTGCACAAGCAGGGGGCAGGTGAGAGACATCCTCCCGCCCTTGAGCAATATTTTAGTTGTTGGAGAAACAGTGTGAGAAGCCAAAAAGCAAAGGAAACCACTGAAAGTTGCTCACTAATGTTACAGGACTAATACAATAGCATAATATAATGGCTGCTGTTGAGGTTGACCAAAGGAATTACTTGATGGGTGTTCTGTCAGGAAATTGTCCTGCCCCAGGGACCCATTGTTTGATGGAGTTCTTTTGCAGGCTGGATGGGAATATGCACATCCCAGAGAATCTGGGATGAGAAACCTGAGAGTTCTGGAAACCATATGGAAATTGTGCGTTTGTGCGCACAGTTAGCTTTCATCTGAGTTACTTGCAGAGAGCCTTGGGCTCATATAGAATCCTCAGGATGCCAGCAGGCACAGTGCGGACTATGACATAAGGGTCTGAAATGCTGAGGTGTTGGTGCATGGAATCATGAGCATGGGGGTGCAGATCCCCTTTTAATGTGAAATAACCCAAGGCCAATCAACATGTGTAGACTATTCTGCAGTGGTGGCCTCGTGTAGCCCTCACGCTGCCAAAGGAAGTGGATGAGCCTGCCCCTGGATGTAGCGAAATGAAGGGCAGAGGCCTGAGTAATGGGCTCCCGCTCTCCCAGTGGGCAGGGCAGGATGTTTGGGGGTTGACCCAGAAGGGTACTCAGCTCCATGGCGAGTGTTCTGGCTGCTTTTTTTTTCATTTAAAAAAATGTATTTGGCACAGGGTGTCACTCTGCAACTGAGCCTTATAGTGATCCTTCTGTCTGAGTCTCGGCAGTGCTGGGATTACAGGTGTGCACCACCATGCCCAGTTTTGTTGGTTGGCTCAGCGTGCCTGGGGGCAGGGCCAACATGCCATTCTGTACGGGGATCAAACTCAGGTCCGTGCGCTTGCCTCAGCAGGCGCTTAGACCTCTGAGCTATTTCCACAGCCCCCTGGCTGCTATTTAACAGAAAGCATCTATGAGAATGTGTACCTCTTGTCCACTTGCAGTAGCCAGAATATAGAAAGAGTCCTGCTTTCTGTAGACACAGGCATAAAAAGCCCATTTGTCAACTGACTGCTAAAATTGAGATGTTGAGTGAAGAAGCAAAAGTACTGCTCCCTTCCCTTTCTCACAGCAATTAAATACTCAGCTGCGGGCTGTTTCTCTGGATCCACTTCTGAGCATGGTGTCAAACAGGCAGACCCAATTGAGGCTGATTTCTTTCGTTCAAAAGCTGCAGAACCAGGAGCTGCTGAGGGCCATGCTGAAGAAGGCTGAGCTGGAGATCAGCAGCAAAGTGATGGAAACCATGAAGAGGCTGGAGGACCCAGTGCAACGACAGCGCACCCTGGTGGAGCAAGAGAGGCAGAAGTACCTCCAGGAGGAGGAGCGGATTGGCAAGAAATTAGGGTGAGTGCAGTGCCTGGTTTCCTGTCTGTGCAGCCTGAAAAGGAAAATTGGGCCCATCCACAAGAGTTCTTTGAGGTGTTAGTGTTTTCTCCTTTATTGAAGCTGTCCTGCATACAAGCTAGAGTTCTGCAGGTCCTGGGATCCTTGAGCACACATAGCTCTACATTCAAGCCAGTCTCTTTACAAGTTGGAGCATTGCCCTCCTTCCTGGGGCTCTGCAACTCATAAAATTAAAAGGAGTGAGTGGCGAAACTGGGTGATGAATGGGAAGTCTGAATTTAATCTCAAGAAATTAAAACTAATAGCCAGAATAACAGAATACTAAAATTAGCCTCTTATTATTCAACTGTAGTTAAAGACCACAGAAAAAGAATTTAAATGTAAAGTGTGTCTGATCCAGAATGAACAATGCTTCCTTCCTTGGACGTTACCGAGCTTACATAAGGTCCATATTGAAAACATCTATCAAGTCCCACTGCTGAAATCAGCGGTGTCATTACTTCCCGACACAAGGCAGGCTCATCTTTTATGTTAATGTATGTGTTGTTATGCAGCAAAGGTTTATCGTAGGGCTATTTCACCTTTTAGCATAATAAATAGTAATTTTTTAGGTCCCTCTAATGTTGGTGACTCTCCTTTTCTTGGAAAGCTTCAGTCTCCCAAATTGAGATGATAAAAGAGCAATTTGACAGTTCTTCCCGTAATTCTTCTAAGACAGGAAGTGTTACATTCTACAGCTTGTCTCATGTAGCTGTAGCTTCCACCACCCCAATACCAATCCCTCTGCTTGATTAAAATGGGAATGTCCCTTGCAGCTGGTTAGAGCAAAAAAATTAATTGGGGCTGTTTTCCTAATACATTAAGTTAGACCACTATTCATCCATATCTCAACGTAGCTTTTCAATTTTTACTTAGTTTATACATTTATAAACAGAATAAATTACCTACCATGAGATAGTAAATCTATTATTTGTCTGAAATATTTTTGTGACATTCTAAGTATTAAAAAGCAGGTTTTATGATTAATCTTTGAAACTTCTTTATAGTCTCTTTTGTTTTTGTTTTGTCTTGCTTTTTTGAGACAGGGTCTCTCTATGCAGTTCAGTCAGGCCTTGGGCTCACTTTTGTAGCCCAGGCTGGTCTCGAACTTGCATTGACCCTCCTGTCTCAGCCTCCCAAGTCCTGGGATTACAGGCTTATACCACCGCGCCTGGCTATAGCCTCAATATTTGTAAAAATTTTCTAGTAGAATGATAAAAAAATAAGAATTTCTTTCCTTTAAAATTTGTCTGTTGGTTTACTAAACTAACGATGGCTGCTGATGTTTAGAATGAACCTCTTTTTTTATGTGATTAAATATTTTTTTTTTTGCCATTTTTTTTTTATTAGAATGAACCTCTTTAACCCCCTTAATGTCCTGCGACAAGTAGTTCAGTAGAGGTGTAAGGAAGGAAAGATGATGGGAACAAGGCATCCTAAGAGGATTTTATTTGCTTGGCTCTGTGCGACGGCCATAAGGGAACAAGTGTTAGGCACATAGGCTTTTTAAAAATCTAGCAGAGGGCCCGGCAGGATGGCTCAGTGGTCTAAAAACACCTGCTTGGGGAAGCTTGGGCGGCTTCAGGGACCACGGTTTGATCCCCAGCACCACATGCTACGCCAGCCCTGCCCTCGGGGCAGGCTGAGCTGGCCATAAAAATGAGTGAATAAACAAACAAAGGTTCTGAAACAAGAAAAAAATAAATAAAATAAAAAATTCTTTTAAAAAAAATCTAGCATAATATGAAAGTATGATTTAGCACCTAACTGCCAGGTTACAGGGGCCAGCCAAACCTGTTCAAGGGAGGGACTGCATCTGAACCTAGGGAGCAGAGACTTGACCTGAGCAAGTCTTCCTATACCCAGACTACCAGCCAGCCACAGTTCCACACACGATAGTTTGCACAGTGGTTACACTGAACTGAAGTGACTTTGAAACAGGTGGATCTCATCAGCAGAGTTTAGAGACCTTCAGTGCATCGAACGCATGCAGAGGAACATTTCTGTGGACCAGGACAATTGAGGGTAGACCAGGTTCTCAGAGTAAAGAGGTGCAACATACTAATGATGTCCCACTTGGATTGTGTCATTCCTGATGTCTTCCCATATCTTAGCCCATTCTCTAGTCGTGGATACCTGCTTAGTACTGTCAGGGCTAAGTTTGCCAAGGTAGGAAGCTCCTGTCAACAGAAACCTGGATGTCGGGTTTCTACAGGAAGTCCTAAGTCCAACGCCAAATCCAAAATTCCTCTGGACAAAGACACATGCATGATCCTGAAGCAGCTTCATATGATGAGGAAGTTGCTGAAAGATTTTGCTCAAGGAAGTAGCAGAGTGAAAGCTGTGTTTTCCAAAGGGCCTTCTGTTACCCCTGTGCAGCACTGAGTGGGTAGGAAGAGAGTGGGAGACACACTGGCAGCCATTGTAACCGTCTAGGCAAAAAGGCTATGAAAGGGCTGGTGAGAGCTGAGCAGGCAAAACACCTGCTTAGGCAAGCGCAGGGACCGGGGTTTGATCCCCTGCAACGCATGCCACGCTGGCCCCACCCCCAGGTATGCTGAGCCGGCCACCTAGACTGGGCTTGGTGGTGCATGCCTATAATCCTAGCACTGGGGAGGCTGAAAACAGGAGGGTCACTATGAATCCAAGCTGCGTGGTGAGACGCTGTACCAAATACATAAACTTAAAAACAAAACAATAAATAAATAAATAAATAAATAAAAACAAAACAAAACAAAAAAGACTATGGAAATTGAGATAAGAAAAGAAGTCAAAGGCAAAATGCTCTAAGATGTATCACCTAAAAGTAGGTCTAGGTTTTCTACTTGAAAATATCTTAAAATATGTACCTTCATACTATTTGTATTTAGTTTCCCTCTACCTTATAAAAGGTAGAAGTGCATGGGTCTGCCTGGTGAGAACACAGATTGCAAAAGAGAGCCAGAAACTCCAGCTCTGGAGGATTAAGGGACGCCAGTGACGCTCTCTTCCTCTGTGCTCATAAAGTACGTTCCACTGGCGAGCATGTTAGACTCTGGGGCTGGCAAGCAGTCAGAGTACTGAGATGAAATTTGGGTCTAAAAGGATGGACAGTAAGTGGGTCAAGATTATTTTTCTCTCCTGACTTTTTACCTGAAAATAATAGACTTCTCTTAAAAGTCTGATGCAATATATTTTAATGAGCTATATGCTTGTTTTTAACAAAAAGCAGCTTAAAGAAGGCAGTGTAAACTGTAGCATCTGTGCACATCTGACCTTCTGCAAAGCAGAAAGGTTTTGGGAGGCGCTGATTACTATGTCAAAAGATGTTTCGTATTAATTTTTTGCTCCATTACACCTTTTACAATTTTCAGATGAGCAGATGTCCCCTTTAATGCTTTATCTAAATAGATTTCATAAACATTTGAACAGAAAGGGCACTGTTATGTTTTATAGGATCCGTAGACTTTCCTGTACGGCCCATGCTGCAAAACAAAGGAAAGGTGGGAGTTTGGCATGTCCCAGATGCAGGTTATAAAGTCCAGGAGGCAACTCATAGAAGAAACTAAGAATTGTAAACAGAATGACACTAGGTCAGATGACAGCTCCTTGGAGGATCAGTGGTGAACAGGCAGACTTGTGGGTTGTTAATAGAACTGTAATAGTATTTGGGCCCCTGAGCATGGTTGGCTTCCTTTTTGGTACTGAAAGGGCATCATTTTATCCCAAGTGGGCAAAAACCTTTTCCGTAACAGAATGAACATGAACAAATACGCACTCCAGCTTCCTGGAGGTGGTGGAGTTTGTCATCTGCCTCACAATCTTTATCGAATCTAGGGTACATCTGGTCTGACTCCCTTCCGAAGCTGCCAAGGTGCTACCCCTTGCTCAGCCTTGGAAAGGGTTTTCCCCGCCCTCTGCCCCAGGGCTGAATCGCTGTTCACTTACTGCCATCTAGTGGCTCTGTATTGCCTGAACCCTTCCATTTGTTCCTAATAAACATTTTTGCAAACTGCAATGGTACGAATGGAAGGTTAGGATGGCTAGTGGTGCACCAAGACGGTTGTCATTTTTGTTGTTTTCAGTGCAGCTGGCCTTTCCACACACACACACACACATACACACACACACACACACACACACACACACGTGCGCGCTCTCACACACACACACGTGCGCGCTCTCACACACTCAAGCAAAAATCATGCCTGTGATCATTTCTTCTCTTTGTAGCATGGAGAGGAAAGAATTAATCCCAAGTCAGAGACAGCTTTGCTCCCTTTCCCCAACGGCATGTGGCAATCACTGGAGACAGTCTTGAGTGTCACAAGTTGCACCTTAAAATGAACAGCTTGGCAAGTGCAAGGTCCTGTGTTGAATTCTTAGTGCTTAAAAAAAAAAAAAAAAAATGCACAGGACGGTCCTTCACAAAAGGAACTATTTGGCCCCTGTCTTAGTTACTCTTCTCTCTTCTTGCTGGGACAAACACCTGACACTCAAAATGAGGGAAGGAAAGGTTTATTTAGCTCACAGTTACTGGAGGTTTCAGTCCATATTCATCTGGCTGCAAAGCAGTCTGGCACATGGCAGAGGGCAACCTTCCATGTTGGGGAGCAGAGAGCCAGAGAGCTGGGAAAGAGCTAGCTGCTCAAGCTGTTAACGTCTCTTTCTTCCTTCCATTGAAATGCAGATCACCTGCCCCAGGGGAGGAGCAGCACCCATTCCCACAATAATCAATCACAAGTTCCAGAGGCTGGCCCCATGACTGCATGAGGCTCTGGGGGGACACCTATGCACAAACCATAACAGCCCCAAATCTCAAAGAGCAAACTTGAGAAGACTTCTCATTTTACTCCACTGTGTGACAATACACACGTGCCCCATCTCTCTCTGTCCTTTCCTTGTCACAAGTCCCCAGACTTCCCTTAGTGGCATCAGCCCAGCTAAATGGAGGAATGGTTTCCAGACAAAGACCATCCCCCTTCTGGCCCAGCCAGGTCTCCCTGGGGAAGTCCTGCCATGTGGCCCACAGCCACCCCAGGGAGACCTGCCCAGCTGCTGTCCTTTCTGCTCCCCCATCTTCTGAGAGGCGAGAGGCCTGACACAATGCTGGGGACAGGTGTTGAGCATCAGCTGCTGGCCTCTGTGCTGAGGCCCTCCGCCACTGGTCCATACCACCTACAGCTCTGCTTCTGCCCTCAGGGAGCTGGAAGACTTTGTTGAAGACTTGAAGAAGGACTCTTCTTCCGCTGGCCGAGTGGTCACTCTAAAGGATGTGGAGGATGGGGCTTTCCTCCTGCGACAAGTGGGAGAGTCTGTGGCTACCCTGAAGGGTAAGTGTTCTTACCTTTGTAGCATGGAGAGGAAAGAATTCCCAGTTAGAGACAGCTGAAATGGGAGAAGTCTGAAACGTGTTGCTTTGGATTTTTTAAACTGTCAAATGAGTTATGAGTATGGTAAAACATGCCTGCATTCCCAGCTGCTTGGAAGCCTGAGGCAGGAGCATCACTTGAGCCTAGGGGTTTGAAACCAGCCTGGGCAAATAAGCAAGATCCCATCTCGAAAGGAATAAAAAGCCCCCAAGTAGCAAAGGATGTGTGTGCATGTGAATATTTATCATTGCCTGTGCACACCAGCTTGCAGTGCAGAACAAAGCAGGCCAGTGTTCCTGTCTTTAGAGCATGATGTGGGCCTACGTGATACCTCAAATGCATTCTGCTCCTTTTATCTTAGCTGGGCTCTTTTTTTTTTTTTTTTTTTTTTGTCTTTTTGAGACAGGGTCTCGCTATGCAGTTGAGGCTGGCCTTGAGCTCACTGTTGTAGCCCAGGCTGGTCTCGAACTCGCACCAATCCTCCTGCCTCAGCCTCCCGAGTGCTGGGATTACAGGCGTGAGCCACCACGCCCGGCTTAGCTGGGCTCTTAGTGTGCCAGGGAACCTGTGCTGAGCTCATTCACCACAACGCGTTTAGCTGAGCTTTCTCAAATATCCCAGAGACAGGGAGGAAGGGCTGCCAGCTTGCCCAAGTCTCCCAGGCAGGCCTGCTCCTCCCTCTGCCATCTCTCGTCCCTGGGCAACCTCCACCCCTCTCAGCCAGGGCACTGGATGGGTCTCAGCGTCACCTCCTCACTCAACAGTGGGTTTGGTCTACAGGAGAATTCCCGACCCTGCAGAACAGGATGCGCGCAGTCCTGCGCATCGAGGTGGAGGCCGTGCGTTTCCTCAAGGAGGAGCCGCACAAGCTGGACAGCCTGCTGAAGCGCGTGCGGAGCCTGACGGATGTCCTCACCGTGCTGCGAAGGTGACCAGGTGGCCCCCGCGCGTGCTGAGTGGCCAGGCCGGAGGCGGGGTTGGGGTTGTGCCCTTGATTCCTGTGGCACCCTAAGACAGTGTCCCCTGCTTTGTAGCGTATGATGATGTCTTCTACGACTCCTCTACCTGAACTTGTGTTGCCATCAAGGGCGAGACTGCAGCTTTTGCCATGCAGCACTTGACCTAGCACACTGGAAGCCCTGAATTCAGACCTGAGAACCATGACCTAGAACTAACTGTAGTGTAAAAATAAAATTATTAGAGAGGGGTAAACATTTTAAAGACTCATTTGAGAGTGGAGAATTTTTAGGAGCATGTTGAAAAATGTATTAAAATAGTTTACTAACCTGCTTCACTTCAGAGACATAGATGTTTAGTTACAATAAAGTGAGTAGAAATAAATAAATCTTCCTTCAGTTACTTACTCAAGTGTACCGGTCAGTATATTATTGCCACCTAGGAAAGAGAATGAAAGCCCTCTTGAGTGGGCTAGACCAGTTTCTTCACTGAGGTTAGACCAGCTTATCAAAGAAAGTCTCAGTGGAGGAAAGACTCAGAGAAGTCTCGGATGGATCCATAACTTGTGGGAAAGAAGGTTCCACAGCTCCACACACACTGAAAAGGTGCCCACGCAGACCAGGGTGTAGCTCAGTGGCAAAGCAACCACCTTGCAGCACCTGGCCCTGGGCTCCATTTTCAGCACCCCAAAAGAGAGGAAGAGAGGGGGAAAGGAAGAAAGGAAATAGCACTGACACCTAAGGAGCAAGGTTTGCGCTGTAACAAGCTCCTCTGTTAATGCCTCCCCTTTTGCCATTTACACTCTTCGGGTGACACTTAGATCTCTTTTTCCCATCACAATAGTTCAAATAACTTATGCTTATGAGGACTCTCCATGTGTTAGGTACTACCCAAGCCCCTGACGTGCATTTGACTTACTTAGTCTGGAAACTGTTATTTCTACTATCTGTAGGTAGAATCTGAGGCTTAGGAAGGGCCTCTGCTCCTCAGGCGGGCTAGGCTGGGAATGAATAGTTTGACTTCAGAGTGAGGGTGCTGTGTTATCTCACAGGGAGGCAGCTGGGAAATGGGGAGGTTCTCTGTGCTGCGTTCTTTCTGCATTGCCTTGGGGCTGGGTGTGTGGATACATGATAAGACCAGTGAGAAGCCCACCTTATAGAACTCTGTCTCTCTATCTGTCTTTCTCTCTGTCTTTGTCTCAGTCTCTGTCTCTCTCCCCTCTCCCCCCCCCCTCTATCCTGGGAATTCTTTCATACTAACCATAATAAACTACTTCCTAGTGACAGTGCCTGAGGTTTTAGTGTGCTTTTGTTTTGCCTTGTTTTTAAAATGGGAATAGGAAAGTGGAGGAAGTTACCGTTTTGGATCAGATTTTTTAGTGTAAACCCCATGTAGAAGTAACACGCAAGAAACTTTCTCTTGAGAATTTTAACCAACTATAATCATGTGATCAGATTTGTAAGAGAAATATATGAAGGGTTCAGATAACCTTAAGGTGATGTATCAATTATAAGAAAAATCAGTTATTTCCGATTTTTCTAATCAGAAAAGAGGTCTTTTGAGATAATTCTCCATGTCAGGTGTACAGGGACTTAGTAAGTGCCAGGGTACCAAGTAAGCTGAATTTAAACCAAAAATGCCTCCTGCTGCACAATCTATATCTGGCTATGCATAGAAATTAATTTTATTTTCATTAAATGTTCTCATTAAGTTATTCATTTAAAGTGGCCAAATTTAACTTTTTCTCCCAATAAGGCAAAAGTTTATTAAAATAATTCTTCATTAAGCTGTCACCTAAGTGTGGTAACGCTCATAAATCTTAGAGCCAGCCAACATTATTAGGTAAAAATAGAATCTAGCAGGAAACATTGTCCATTTTCTCCCCTGAAACCCAGAAGATGTTTTTGTAGCCAGTATAAAGTGATGAAAGCTTAGCATTCATCTTAATTCTGATGGATTCAGTTGAAAAAAAAAGGGGGGGGGTACTATGTGTTTGGAATATTATGTGAAATTTTTGTATCAGAAATACTCAGTGAGAATGAAGCATAGAACTGGCTCAGTAACTTTTAAAGATTTTTTTTGCTTTATTTATTTTTTTCTTGTTTCAGAACCTTTGTTTGTTTATTCACTCATTTTTATGGCCGGCTTAGCCCGCCCCAAGGGCAGGGCTGGTGCAACATGTGGTGCCGGGGATTGAACTGTGGTCCCTGAAACCGCCCAAGCTTTCCCAAGCAGGCGCTTTAGACCACTGAGCCATCCCACCAGGCCCTCAGTAACTTTTAAAATAAGAGAAATTTGCACGGCATCAGACCACCCATCGTGAGTCTGTCTACAATTGCCTTGGCATGTAGCATGTGACACAGAGGGAAGGTGAGAACCCTCGTGTCCACACGGACATGCTTAGATCCTTGTCCATGGCAGAGAGGGCAGGACAGGAGAGAAACAGCACAGCTCAGAGCAGGTTGAGGAGCCAGGAAAGATGCCACAGACATATGGCACATATGAGTCCCGGACATAGGCAAGACTGCCAGACAGAGCTGCTGCAGCGCATAGGAGAGTGGGCTGGTGCTGGAGAGTAAGAGCTGTGCCCACACTGATCTGGAGGAAAGGAGAAAGGCAGGAAGGGAGGGTCTAGGGTTGGGGCTGCCCTTCATGGGGATGGTCCTTGAAAGTGAAAGACATGGCCAAGGTACAGTGATAGGGTGGGGAGAACAAAACTGCGAGAGTCTGGGGGTGCAAGGGGCTGTGGTAGGTGGGTTAAACAGCAAAAGAGCCAGAACAGAGCAGCAGCTGGGCACCACAGAGTGAAACATCCTTCATAAGTGAGAGGCAACATGCAAGAAGCTTTTCAAATCAGAAGAGAAATGGAACATTTTAGTAAGAAGAGAATACTCAAGCCAGGCGTGGTACTGCACATCTATAATCCCAGGACTCAGGAGGCTAAGGCAGGAGAATTATTGTGGGTTCGAGACCAGCCTGGGCTACAAAGTGAGCTCAAGGCTAGCCTGAACTGCATAGTGAAACCCTGTCTGAAAAAGAAAAAAAAAAAAAAGAAAAAAAAAGCAGGATATTCGACTAACCAAAAATTATGGGTCAAGTACTATGTTTGACCTTACCACATTAATTCTAACAATAGCCCCCAAGGAACATGGTTATCATTGCCACTGTCATCTATATTTTACAACAAAGTATGTCAGGCTCTAAATAGGTGAGGTCCCCACATTCTTGTGGAACTGGCCGTTAGACACAGCACATCTACCCCCAGGACCCCATCTTTTCCACTCTAGTCAGAGTGGTGATGATCAGACTGCGTGATATGACTCAGAGAACCAGAGGAGGAGAGGACGAGACACACAGAAAGGTCTGGAGCCACAGTTACCCTGGCAGAAGGGCAGGATACGAGGCAGCAGCGGTTTCAGCAAAAGAGCAGGCAGGAGGTCCTGGAGTGTGGCTGTCTCACCCTGAGATGTCCATCAGGCAGGGGTAAGAGGCTCTAGGAAGCTTCATGAGTAAGAAGCAATGTACCTAAGGCTGCATAGGTCAGCGTCAGGCGGAAAGTTAGTCTGTGCCATCACATGGTTCGCTCCTGTCACCCACACACAGCACTAGTCTGGGAGCCATAGTGCTAGTGGAGGAGAGCCTGTCTCTGGAGAAAGGCCTGGGACAGCAGCTGCAGAGAGGACAGGGGACCCAGCAGGGCTTCGCTGTGTTGCTGTAGAAACCCTCACCCCTGAGCTTTTGAATGTCTGCACTGCAGCTGGCTTGGGGTGCATGGTGTTCAAGTGCACCAGAATAAACAAAGTGGTGCATGTCAGCAGTTAATGTTGCTGTGTGTGTTTTCTCTTAGACATGTCACTGATGGGCTCCTGAAGGGCACAGATGCAGCTCAGGCCACGCAGTATGTTGCTATGGAAAAGGTTACAGCAGCTGAAGTCCTGAAGAATCAAGAGGTGGCTGCCCATGCCCCCAGCCAGCCCCACCATGGCACCAGAGTCCCTGGAGATGTGAAATCTGAAGTGGTGGCCCTGTCTGGCATGATGGTTCACCACGCACAGAGCTCTCCTGTGGTCATCCAGCCCTCCCAGCATTCCTCGGCCCTGCTGAATCCTGCGCAGAATGTTTCCGGGGTGACGGGTGCACACACAGCCAGTCCTCCGGGGGTCCCACAGGAAGTAACCCCTGTACCGCAGTCTGCTCCAACCCCACAGTCCTCTCAGGCATCCATGGATGGTTCTGCCATGCAGTGCTTGTTTATTGAGGAAATCCACGGTGTGAATGCCAAGAACAGGGCAGTGTCCATTGAGGTAGAGTCCTGTTTCCATGTCTTATTATAAACACGATCCTTTCCCTCAACGAGTTTACAGGCTAGTTGGAGAAATAATATTGTATGGGTTAAAGATGTTTTTGTCAATGGTAGATTATTAAAGCTCGAAGTGAGAGTCAGTGGCTAAGGAATGTGAGGGAGACGTCATCTGGCCTGAGAAGGTAGCAGCCGGCCTGTAATGAGATGAGTCACTGCGGTGCAGAGAACTGCATGCCAAGGGGCTCTCCTGGAGCAAGCCCTAATTTGCACCATTTTCCAGGTTCCATGGTGTTAACACTCCCACGTGGCTGACCTCAGTCTATGGCATGATATCACTGATGAGGAACTGAGGGAAAAATGGGGCCATCAGAGTATGCTGAGCCAGCTTGTGCTACCAGCCAAGGCTTCTGGTGTGCTGAGGCAGACCTGGGGAAGCTCTGCCACTGGCCCTGGAAGACGGGAGAATGGGGATGAGCAAAGAAGAGTGCTAGGGCATTCCGGGACAGGGGTGCTGGAGGGGTGGCTTTTAAAATAAGGAGCGGTACTTTATTTTAGTGTAATTGTAACTCAAATTATTCTACTGTATCTAGGTCACAAAACTTGAATAAGCTTATAGGTCATTGTATAGCCCCCCCATCCTATAACTAAGAAAATCTGCTCCAGATGGTCATAGAATGATTCTTAGAAAGAAAGTTGGCCTAAGACAGGGTATTCACTCACTGAATGCATTTTTTTTTTATTACATTAAGACACAGTAATGGAGCACTGTACAATATAACGTGGACATAGGGATTTTTGTTGTTGTTAGTATATGTTTTAGTTTTTATTTGTTTGAAAACCTCATTAATGAAAATCCAGTTTTTAAAATAAAAGTGGTAGTGGAAGACATACCTTTGAGAGCTTATCTATGTCCCTTGCTATTTAGTGTTAGAGGCCTATGTTTGGCAAGTGGCCAGTAATCTAAAGAATTGATTGCTTGTCTGTGGATGAAATCATAGCCCATGTAGCTTGCTGTAGCAGATGGCAGAAGGGCAGGTGGCTGGGACCTGTGTGTCCTGTGCAGGGATCCCCATGGATGGAAACCATGGCCCTATTTTATCAACGCTTGTGCTATGATGTGACATCTGCAAACTAAGGTATCTTTACCCTCTGGTTTTCAAACTTACTTCACTTTCCATTTTCCTTCAGAAAGCAGAAAGAAAATGGGAAGAGAAAAGGCAAAATCTGGAGCACTATAATGGGAAGGAGTTTGAGAAGCTTCTGGAAGAAGCTCAGGCCAACATCATGAAGTCGATCCCAAACCTGGAGATGCCACCGGCCCCACCACCCAAGGGGGATGCCACAGCAGACAAGCCAGAGTTGTCAGGTGAGGTTGGGCTGGAGCAGGCACCTTAGGAGCAAGGTGGGACAAGCTGTTTTCAAGTTGTGGTGTCACACACACATTTGTGCTGGACAGTGGGACCAGTGACCCACTTAAGAGAACTGGCAGGTGCTCCCTAGACCCTTTCTACTCTTGGGCTGTCACCCCAGCAGAGCTAGAAGAGCAACGTCCATGCCTTAGTTACCTTTCTCATTGCTGACCCTAAATATCCAACACCTGTAAGTTAGAAGAAGGAAGGCTTATGTAGCGCACAGTTTACAGAGGGCACAGTCCACACTTGGCTGGCTCCAAGGCAAGGTGAATGGCAGGCATGCGTTGCAGAGGAGAAGCAGAAAACAGCCAAAGCAATTGAGCAAAGGCCAAGATAAGCTCTTTCTGTTCTTTGTACTATACTGAGGCCACTGGGATTAGGGCAATGTCAAACCAGTCAGTGGACTGATTTAGTGATCACGCGCTGTTAATCACCGCACCCTTACTCCTAGCATTGCATCATGAAGCCGTCATGCTCTATCCAAGTATAGTGGTGTGCACCCATAATCCCAGCACTCGGGAGGCTAAGGCAAGAGGATTGTTGCAAATTTGAGACCGGCCTACCTACAAAGTGAGTTCAAAACCAGCCTGAGCTGCATAGTGAGACCCTGTCTCAAAGAAGCAAAGAACAAGACAAAACAGACACACATTCTATATTCAACCGCCTCTGTAAAACCCCACCTGTGACTGCTTGTGATTTTCAGGGGACAACTAGACACAAGCTGCAGCAGCCCAGGAAAGGAAAACGTAAATTCTCAGCATCTGCATTTCCTAACTGTGCAATATAGTCCAGCATCAGCTTGGAGACGCTGAGGCCTACGTTCAAAATAGGAAAGGAACTGCCAAGTTGCATGAATTCCTCGGGGATATTAGAACACTTGTTAAACTACATTTTAAAAGTAGAATACACAGTTGTGTCTTGGCTCATAAACTTAATTCTTTCCATGATTCTGCAATTTCCATCATTCCACAATTCCGGTTGCAAACAAATTGTGAGCAACTAGCTCAGTCACAGAAATTTGAACATCAGTCTGTCCCTGACAACACAAGGTGCAATTGTGGGCCATACAACATTTTGGTCAACAGTGGACCACGTAAAATTGTTGCCCAGGGAAGATCCCATGACCCAGTGATGTCACCACTGTAGTTCACAAAGATTCAATGTGTGTGGGTGCAGTCTGGCACTCACACATTGGCTCAACTGTCCAAGGACACATTCCTCAGAAGGTGGCCCTGTCACTAAGTATAACTTTCACAAAACTCAAACTGTTAAGTCTTCCACTAGTGACAAACCACATGTTTTATTCTGAGCTCAAAACCATGTGATTCTCCTCATGGTTGTATGTCATCACTAGTATTGCTGCGTGTCATGCTCAGCAGGGCCTTGTACAGTAGCTGAAGTTCCTTTGGACAGGAGTTCCCACCGTAGTGCCATGTCAAGGAGTTGTGCCTGGATTGGATGTCTCCCAGGAACACTCCTGCCTTCCCATTCACCTCAGTGCCAGAGCTCCACTGTCAAGAAGGGCCTGGGAGGGGTGGTTCTTCTGTCCCAAGCAGGGTGGTCCTCCTAGCCCCCCCGCCCGAGTTCCTAGGGGATAAAAGAGCCCACTTTATTACATTCTGTCTTGCATAATTCTGCTCT